>JAAGNO010023138.1:27666-41376 GCA_033439905.1 Ceryle rudis | reverse complement strand
GACAGTATAATAAGGTATCTAATTTCAACATAATGTTATAAATTATAATGCTACCACCTATGCACGTGCAGACTTTCATACTTTTATCTCTCCATGCGTGAGGAGGGTCGTAAGAGACAGGTCAAAACTAAAATACTTGATGTAAATGTTCCAACCACCACAATAATATAAATGGTTGGTTTTGGTACAAGCTGCACAGGCTCATCCTTTTCTTGGGTATCACCCAGGCCATGGCTATTGTAGGAGAAGCATAATGGGAAAAGGAAGAAGGTCCTGCTTGATCAGGTGAGATGAGACAAATCACTGCGAGACCCTGACGAACCATGGCACTTGGTTTCTTGGTCAAGTTCTCCCCTTCCTGTTTTCCTTCCCTTTGTCTCTTGTTACCAATCAAGGAGTTTGCTGTGAGTGGCACCACAGTTTGAAACGATGCCCGCGGTGGGTTATGTCTGCTGGGGTGCAAGCTGCACATTGCTCTCGGCAGTGCCTGTGGCTGTCACACCATGCCTTCAGCCAAGAGCGGGCGTCGGGAACTTTAAATGTATTAAAATAGCGTTTGTGCATCCTTTTTGAAAAAGAAAATGCCTTACAGCATGTTTTACACATGGAGCAGAGCAGACCCACTCAGTGAGCGCAGACACAGCTCCAGACAAAGGCAACGAGCGCTTTGTTTATGACAGATTTCTGGTTTTATTCCCAAGGTTCAGAAGTAAATTACTACAAAAATGCAGACAGAACTGGCAATATTCGCCTCAGCATTATTCATCCAGCAACTCGGGAGCTGCAGATCAGCATGTGAAAGACAGCAGTTAAAATATGGGGCTGCTCCAGTCTCTTCTGCGCTGGTGTAAATCAAGAGTAACTTTCACTGAAACCAATGGAGTGTAAAATTGGTGTAAGTGAGCATCAGTACTATCTGCTGTACCTATACGTCAGTGAAACTATTTGTTTAAAGCTTTCATAGACACTGCTATCGTAAATAGCTTATTTTCCTAAATGTTAAATAGATCAAAGGTATCCAGAGTAATTTTCTAGCATGACTAAAATAAACGTGTATATTTACTGCCACGTAACTTGCAGGAGTCACGCTCTTGTTGAATTTGAATCCAAAAATAGTGATTGATTTGTATTTGTATTTTTTTCTCGGTTTAATAAAAGGAATCACGGTGCTCTCTGAAAACATGCATTCATTTTATTTGATTGACATCTTCAATTTTGGATGTATATTCTAACTAATGGAATGAATATTGCAATACATGAATCAATTATATTTGTTCAGTTGTCAGGTTTGTAAAGTGAGAACAGTTTAAATTATATACGATCTAGCTGTCTATATATTATGTTGTCTTAATAGACAATACAACCATCAATACGTTTGTTTTAATGAGGAGCTTATCACCATACATAGCTCATAGCTCATCCACCGTTATTTATTGAAGCAATAAAGTTTTATCCATGTACCTCAAAATATTATCTTTCTCACTTCAGGACCAGGAGAAGAATGCAGCTGATGAAGAAAGATTTCCTGCTGTAATTAGCACCAGTTAATATTAACACTAATGACATCACTAGTTTATAATCATTAGTATTTATAGTATTGTAACAGAGTTTTTTGTCTTAGCATTTAGGCAACATTCTCAAAGTGCTCCTGTCTTAATGATGGGTTCATTCCTAGAATTATTTCAGTATGGACTTGACTTAAAGCACACAAGCAATCATTCTGAGACTATAAATCAGCAAAGGAATACGTCTTTGAGGAACCGGGACTATGGAAAGTATCAGAAATTTCTATTTGCTCTAATTTTCCCATTTTCTTTCCTACAATTTAGCACTTTGATAGCGATTAATTTTTTAGAAAGCATAATCTAATGAAATAAGAATTGGCTGCAAAACTCATTAGACAGACATACTTAAAGAATTCATGATTCTTTATCAAAAAGGAAAGATACATCAAATGGGATACATCAAATTGGATGCTACTCTAGGAGCAGTATCCAATATTTTTATTAATGACCTGGATGATTGAATAGAAAACATTTTGATCAAATTTGTGAATTTGGAAGAACTGAAAGTACTTTGGAGGATAAAACTTGAATTCCAGATGACCTTGATGAAATGGCCTAAAAAAATCCCAGACTGACATAAAATAGGGACAAGGGTAATATAGAGAACAGCATAGTAGGATGTATAGGCAAGAAATACCAGGTGCATTAAAATAATTCTCCCACCTCACTGAGGGTTGGTTGGGCCCTAACAAAATTTGAAGGTGTAATTTTAGAGAGCCAAGTAAAGAGGGCAACAGGAATGACCTGGCAAGGGGAAAAGACAATCAGCCAGTTTCAGTAAATAAGGAATGTCTAACACCAAAACAAACCCCACAAACAAACCCTTAAAGAAGGATATAAGAGTCTTCCCATACACACTTAGCCTGCAGAAAAGGGAAATACCAGGCACTTCACATCCTTGAAGAGTGTAACTGAAAGTCATGTTGCAACCTGAGATTCTGTTTAAATACCAGGAAAAAGATTCTTTCAAGAAATGAGTAGTAGAGCAATGGGATGGAGAGTCCATGTAGGCTCTGGGCTCTCCCCTGTGGGAGGTTAAGAGTAAGATAGGCCATTCAGAAATGGCTTTGATCTCAGACTCGGTCGTGCAGATGTAATTTTCCATAGTTCTATGATACCTGTATTTATTTAATACATTTCCTTTTTATTTTTATTTATTTAGAGCTTATATTAACCATTTTTATTGTGCTGATAGTGCAAATGGCAAAGACATTACGAATCAGTCCAAGAAATTTTTCTAAGCAGCCAGGTAAGTTCTCTGTTTTGTTATTGCAGTTGCTTCAGATTTGCAGAGGATTTAAAGAACTGGATTTGATGGAAATAGGATGAATATTTTTCTGACTAGTAAGTTTAGAAACAGAGTGAGAAGCCTTGAATAGGAAAACCAGCTTGACTGAGCTTGACTTTTCCAGTATTTAAAAAAGAGACTGAAGAGAAATTCTGTTGAACCCTCTTCAATGCACTCAGCTGGTACCTGAGCTTTTATTTGGAGGAGGAAACCTCCTGAGCATAAAAATGCAAGTGACGCTGTCAATGGGCTTATCTGGAAGAACCTGACCTTTGTCCTTTCAGACTGGAAAGTCTGTCTCTGCTTATCAGCCCTGATGCCCGTACAGGTGGTTGTGTGTCTCGGTTCCCTAATGCTGCTTAGGAGCAGAGCTGCTCTGCTCAACCAGGACCTCTGGATAGCAACACAAAAGGAGTATTAAGCCATCTAATACTACAAAAGTACATAATTTTCTGCTAGAATTCATACACATTTGAGTTGAAAACTGAAAGAGATGTTTTTCTTTGCTGCACCACAGTGAACCGCCTAACAAGATTTGAGGGAAATGCTCAATTTTAAGGAATCAGAGCATGTGGGCACTGGGACGCACCCAGTCTTGGGGAATATAGCAGGCAGCATGATGTACACTTGGAAATGAGCTTTTGCAGAAGTTCTTTGTTGGAGAAAATGCAGGAGCGTGCCCTGTGGAGCAGCCCAGTGCCCCAGTGGCAAGGTATGACTACAGCTTTGTCATTACAAACCAGCCTGTGTCTGAAGGGTCTCTCCTTTTCTATTGGGTCAGTGATCTGGGAGCTAAATGGGAGCCAGATGATGGAGTATAGCAGATGCAGATGATTTCTTGTAGTCTACTGGGGTAAAGAATACTATTTTGGAAAATTAAGAGGTAAACCAAAATAGACGCTGACCTGATGAATTAAAACATAAAAATATATATCACGTAACACTTCTAAAAAAAAAATTTGGCAACCAATAAATGAAATACATCTTTTCTTGAAGGTCATCTGGTTCCAACCCCCCTGCCATTGGCAGGGACACCTCCCACTAGACCAGGTTGCTCAAAGTCCCATCAAACCTGGCCTTGGACACTTCCAGGGATGGGGTCTCCACACCCTCTCTGAGCAACCTGTTCCAGTGTCTCCCTACCCTTATAGCGAAGAAATTCTTCCTAATATCTAATTTAAATCTACTCTTTTTAGTTTGAAACCTTTATTCCTCATATAGAATGATAGAATAGTTTGATATCTATGATATATACAGGGTCATATATACTCTATGCTCTCTTTCCACCTATAAGGAACTACTTTCCTGAGACCACAGGGCAGGAAGGTCTATGGTACTGTGCTATCATCCACTCACTTCACCTCTGCTGAAAGGCTGATAAAATGTGCTCCTCTTAGGCACAGAGCGGTCTCTGAATTCAGCCTTGTCTGTGGCCATGAATGCGAATTTACGCACGTGAGGGAATTATGCAACTGATTTCAAAGTTCTTCCTGCACCTCCAGGTGCCCAAGAGAACTGAAGCGGTGTTTGTGGAGGAGAAGATATGCAGAAATTATCCTGGAAAACGCTTTTTAGTATTATTGATGCTTTTCCACATAGGTTTTGGGTGCTGACAAACAGAAGAGGAACAGGCATCTGTCTTCAGATTGAGGCTTTTTCACTAGTGTGATGTTCTTGACAGTATTCTCAGGATACTAATTTGTTACTTTTAATGATAATTCTTTGTCCACATGAGACCAGGCATCACACACACACATGTATACTCTATGCTGGCTTTCATAAAATATTTATGAATCATTATTGGCATTAGGGATATCTGAAGCTAAAATTCGTAGGAGGCAATTTTGTAGAAAATGAAATTATGGAATATTTATTCATCCAGTAAGATGCCCTGAGTGTGTGTCTCCACCAGAATTAGGAAGTTATTTATTTATGAGCTGGTCTCCTATTCTCCTCCTTAAAGAGAAATCACGGAACAGGTTGAACAGGATGTGTGTTTACAAATTGGCCAGAGAGCATTGTTCTCAGTTTGATTTGCAATGACTAATGAGCAACATAATTTTTAATCATAGGTTTTCAAGCCTGACACCCTGACAAGCACATCCTGCATGTGTTACATTCGGCGTGGCATAATGCAGGCAGCTGCATATGCTAACGAGAGAACAAAAGCAGTGTGAAAAAGATCAATGTGTCAGGAGAGAATAAGACTTTTCTAGCAAGCAGGCTGCGATGTAAACATTTTTCATTTTAGGACTTCCCAGGACATGTTTTTGTGCGTGCAGAAAAGCCAAATCCTCAGCTCAGGATGAGGAGGAAAGAGGCGGATGCGGAGGAAAGAGGTGGAAAGAAATCAGTTTGTCTGTGCTAATGAATCAAAGGCCGGCAGTCACCAGGGACAAATAGAGCATGAGATCTCAGGATGGGTAAGTTCTTGAGGATGGCTCCAAAGACACCCCAGACTGGACATCAGGGAAGCAAATTGACGTTGACAAAGCTTTTAAAATGTATCTACCCTCTTGCTGGTAGTGCAGCAGCGCAGACGCTCATTTGCTCTGCCACCTTCTGCAAAAAGAAGCACATTTGCAGCCTGGCTTTATTCTCTTCTCTACCCCCTTGAACCAAACCATCCCAGGGCAGACCTGGGAACTCCCCTCCTCCCACAGTCCTGACTGAGGGTAGGACTGATTTTGGTAGCATCCCTAAATGGCAGTGACCTCAAGGAGCTTTGCAGCCTCATGTTTTCCTCCCCCAGGATTTGGAAAGAGCGAAAAAATAACTTTCTTCATCTCCCATGTCCAATGAAGGATCTTCAAAGGTGAAAAATGGGAGAGGACAGGGCAGGACAAGGATTACCCTGGGTATCAAAGCACATCCTCAGCAGGCACAGTTCTGCAGTAGCACTGCCTCTCCATTGCATATGTGTATCTCATCCCATCTCCACTGCCTGGCTGTGCAGAAGCTCAGAGCTCCCCTCTGCACATGCCTGAGGTGATGCTCAAAGCATTATTATTCCCTTAATAACAACATACATACATATATACTATTATTCCTGGATAAATTTTTGTTTGAGTGATCGTAAAGGTGGGGTTCTGTAATACCCAACTGTTAACACAGCCTCTCCAAACAAGCCATTTTAGCTTGAAATTGATTTTCATCCACTTTTTTTCCTGGTAACAAAGAGCTTCTTTAAAGCGGAGATGACTCTGATAGCACTGGAGATACTAACACATGTTACTGATGCAATCCCTTTAAGACTTCTAGGAATTTAATTTTAATTATATGCTTTGTACTGAGAGTGGAGAAGGCAAGAAATGGGTTGCCTGCGTTTGTGGTGAAGAAAAGCAAAGTTCAAGACTTCTTGAAAGAGTGAGAGGGGAAAAAGGGACTGCTGCATTTTCTCCTTCTGATTTAGGGTTGGAAGATACTTTGCATGAGATTATTGTCTTGTTTTGCATTTTAATCTACATAAATCCCATAAACACATGCCACATTCTACCAGAAACATGTTTCTGTGCTGCCACTTTTCTGACCATGTATTACAGGAAAGACTGGGTGTAACATCAGCGAATCAAAAATAGAGAATAATGACACAGAATTTTGCCAGGAGCCTTTGTGAGACAAAAATCAAAGGTGTACCAGCTAAACTATGTGTTTATAAAGAGACTGGTCTTCCTCATTTTAGAAGTGCTTGGGCAGCTTTAATAGAGAAGGAGTCTAATGATTTTTGACTCGTGTTAATGGTGCGTGTCACCTTCTTTATATTTTCATAATGACATGTCTAATTTCCGATGGCATGTGTCACGTTGCATATATTTGTTAAATATAGGTCACAAGCTAAAAATATGCACAATATTAACAAAATATATATGATAACAATCGCATATATTTTCTTCACAGCAGCAGCCTCAAAGGGCCATAAATCTGATTCTGGACCATTTTCTAAAACTCAGTGGAAAAATGCTTTTTAAAGCCCTGTCTTAAAAGATGGTTGCAAAACAAGTTAGGCTTTGGTGGACTTAGTATTGATGAGAAAAAGGAATTCTTTTGCACTGGAGGATATTCGTAGAGATGGTGTCTTTTCCTGTGTAAGACAGCTGAAAAATGCTGATACAGTAACGTGGTAGTCATTGATTTATATGGTTTGGCAAAAGCTAGAAACAGCACCTCTGGGGAGAAAGGGTAACGGGAGAGACGCGTTTCAGGCTATCGTTGAAAAAGGCTGCTCAGCATTACAGCTGTGACCTTCTGCCACTCGAAGTGTACGGTTCTTATTCTTCTTCTTCAGGGAGGAGCGCAGGTGTTAAGTAACCATCATCCTCTAGGTCCCACCATTCATAAAAGCTTGTGATAGGAAAGCCGGAGCCCCTGGAGAGGCAGTGGGTGGCTGTCCCTGTGGTGGTGGTTCTCTTGCCAATTAACTCTTGCTTTCTGGCTAGCAGACAGTGGTCACATAGTGAGAAGTGTGTTGTACACACAGTGTTTATTCCAGATGTTTCCAACATTCAAATTTTGTGCTTTTGGCTCAGGACAGGATATATTATGATCTCATCAGACTTTTTCCTATGAAAAAGATTCACTTAAGGAATGAATCACAGGATGTTAGGGGTTGGAAGGGACCTCCAAAGATCATCAAGTCCAACCCTCCTGCCACAGCAGGACAAAACTAGAGCAGATCACACAGAAATGCATCCAGACAGGTCTTGAAAGTTTCCAGAGAAGGAGACTCCACAGCCTCTCTGGGGAGTCTATTCCAATGCTCTACAACTCTTAAAGAAGTTCTTCCTCATGTTGAGGTGGAACTTCCTGTGCTTGAGCTTGAATCCATTGCCTTTTGTCCTATCACAAGGCACAGGTAAAAAGAGGCTGTCCCTGCCTTCTTGATGCCCAGCCCTTATGTATTTATAGACATTAATTAGATCCCCTCCCAGTCTTCTCCTCCAGACTAAAAAGCCCCAGGTCTCTCAGTATTTCCTCATCAGGCAGGTGTTCCAGCCCCTTCATCATCCTCATAGCCACTGTTGGACTCTCTCCAGTAGATCTCTGTCCCTCTTGAACTGGGGAGCCCGGAACCAGACACAATACTCCAGGTGAGGTCTCACTAGGGCAGAATAGTGGGGGAGGATAACTTCCCTTGATCTGCTGGACACACTTTTCTTAATGCACCCCAGAATGTGTCTTGTCTTAGTCACCAGACCGAGGTAAGTTAGGTTTTTACATTATCTTATTGTCGTCTTAAAGATTGTGCTGATTCTTTTTTTGCCAATTAAAGAAAAGAAGGCTGTGATGCTTCTCCTGTGTTTGAACATTATTCTTGTTTTTCACAACTGTTTTCATTATAGTTAGATAAAACTTGAAGGACTGTTACAATCCCACCCTTCTCCAGCACCTGCTGGGTCAACAGCAAGCTGTTGTACTGGTGTGAGCTGAATGAATTCTAATAGACTAACAAGAATTACTGAAGAATGATTGCGAAAATTAGATGGTAAGAGCTGTAAAAGCCGTATGATTGAGATGTATAGAGAGACATATAGGTAGATATAAGTGTCCAGTTCAGCCAAGCTTTGAATGAAGGAAACATGATAAGGGGTTGAATGGAAAACCATTTCATGCTAGTTGGAGCCTATCTAAGCTCACTTGAATTTGATGGTCAACAATTTCAAATGAAATGTTGGAATTGCCTCTGTTACATCTGAACTTGCAACAGGCTTCTACACTTCAACTTTGATTCCACCAGAAATGATACATCAGGGAAAAATGGAACATCATTTTCACCAAGAAACATCCTCAACATTACTCCAGAAGCATTTGTAAGTCATAAATACTTTAAATAACAGACACCCCCCCACCCCCCATATCTGACCTACTTCTGCCCGTGAGTGCACCACGACTTCAGCTTTGGAAGACACCTCCTGTTTTCTTCATTCTGATATTTTTTCTGCATAGCATAAGGATCAGGCTGTGCTCTCCCACCACCCAGCTTCACCGAAGATGCTCCAGCTTTCTCTCCCTCCTCCTGCACCCTTTGCCAGCTCCTCACATTTGCCCCAGTTGTGAACCTGCTTTGGAAACAGCATTTTTCCATGAGCATGTGCCAGTCTCTGAGAGAGAAATTTGATGACTGAGGATTGCTGCAACAAAGGCAATTAGAAGTCTGCTGCATATGCATTAAATAGACTGTATAATCCTAAAGCAAGGATGTTACTAAGACCAGCCCATGAGGATGTTAAGCTAGAGGAAGCATGACAACAGATAATTTTGAATCCAGCCAAGCTTGAAAGAGGTGTGTTTTCCTCCCTCCATGAAGTTAAGAAAGAGTGAGCCATAAAATCCTCTGACTTGAACAAGCAACAGTTGCTTTCCCTTTATCCTAGTCCTACTTTTACACCACTCATCAGAGATAACTTTGTTCATCTTTGGGAGATAACAACCATTAACTAGCTACAAAAAAACCCCAAAAAGATAAAATATCCACACTCTGAGGAAACAGTAACTGTCCACTTCGGTCCTATTTCTGCAGCAGATAACACCACAGTGCCACCATGGTAAGAAAAGCAGTAAGACACTGCCAAGAAATCAAGAGTCACATCTTCCAAATTATTTCTCAGATACCAAAAAAATTCTATTTTAATTGAAGATCTTGACAACTTTTCCCATTAAAGGCTAGATGATTGAAAGAGCAAAATACTGAGACACTGCTTTAAAGTATTTTCTTGGCTTTCGTAGGGCTCAGATGACTCGCATTTCATGTCTATCACATAAGGTTATCCAGTGATACTAAAAAGCAAATTTTCTGTTGGGTGAAGTTATCCCCTACCTTGTGACACTTGGGCCTGGTTGTAAGGCTTACAGGAATGTCATAGCACTTTCCATTTATAAGATAAATTTTCACTGCAGAGCCTAGAAGGTTAAATCCTGTATCACCAACAGGTTCTAGAAATCTCTTTCTATTGGCATCAGAATATGAACTCTACAAAATCCCTGATGCTCATGGCTGAAGACCTCTGTTCAGATAGAAATAAGGACACCTCCAAAAGACAATGCACAAGACACGGTGATCTCAAACTGAAGAGTTTTGTTTTCAATATATCAGTTTTCCTTATCGTCAACCTGAGGGCTTTGCTGAAGTCCAGTCAGGGCTGATAATCAGGAGCAGAGTGGGAAATAGAAACGTTGGAGTCCATAGGTCTTAACAATCAGTATGTTCATGTGAGGACTGAGGGGTACAGCTGATATTACCAATATCAATATCGGCAATATGCCATTTCTGAAATAATAATTTCAAGCCATAAAAACGACTTCCATTATGAGAAAGGCCTGTGGAGTATCCTGGGGAGCTGAAACACTCGCTGTTATGGATTCATATGGTTGAGATTCCCTGCTGAATTCTCGAGAATTATTTTCAAAACCTGAGAGGGAGAAGGTTTGAAACAACAAAGGAAAGTGTGATTTCTGCATTGTGCTTTTCTTTCCACCTTTTTCTGTTCTTGTTTCACCAACACCCTGAATGTGTGGGATGTCTAACATGAAGGTGGAGTTGCTTATTTACCTCTATATTTGTGCTAGCCATGGATTAACTTCTGAAGGACATTTTCATAAGAGTTATATCAAAAGCCCATGAAGCTGTATTTTACCCAGACTAGAGATGTGTCATCTTCTTCGCTCACCCTTCCGTTGAAAAGAGCCATTTACTTACCCTTCACTGAAGAATGGGACGTGCAGCGTTCAGTAGATTGAGCACTGAAAACCTGATGCAGTTTGTGAGTAAATGAGGTTTCAGTGCCTCTTTTAAATACCTCAGGAATGTTACTGATATCCCTATGTGATGAACACATAAAAGACAGATCAGTTAGCTCCCACGTTTAATATTCTGAGCATCTTGTGATGCCCACAATTCTCCTTGTGAAGTGGAACAAAAGTGGCTGCTCATGTAAAGGGAAGTGGTTGGGTGATTGATTGAATATAGCTAGGAAAAGAAGTCATTGAGAATTAGGCTAATGAATGAAATGATCCAGTAACTGGGACCACGAGTGCCTGGTATTCTGACAAGGATCAAGAACTCTGGGATTTGCTTCAAATTCCTCCACAATGTTTTGGACATGCTAGATGTACATTTTGCTGCTATTTAATTGCTAATTATATTTTGCTTGTAAAGCAGAAGGACGGAAGAAGAGATTCCCCTGTTGTCACTATGGACTTTTTTTCATGTAAAGAGAGAGCTGCTAAAGCCAGAATGTGGTCATTGGGCTGATGCAAGAGGGCCACAGACCACAGCATGGTGGTGTTCAACTCATGTGCAATACCAACCATCCAGAACCGCTGCTGGGTGAGGTGAGAGTCTCAAACACCAGTACTGAGATCAGCCCACTTGCACTAATGGGTAATAGACCTTCAAGTTCTCACCAATTAGTCATCACCTTGCACCTTTCTTTTTTTCTGAAACTGTTGTGCAGTTTTTACGTCAGATATTCTTTGGCTTATGTCAATAATGTAGAGAGCATTGCTTTAAGGAGACAAAAGCAAACAACCACTCACACCATAAATAAGATACAAAAGAACAATGCATACTATAAAACGCCTGGGAAACATGAGTTCTTATTTTACTACAGAGCTATCAACACAAACAAATGCTAACTTATTTTTAAAGTTCACACACTGAACTCTGGAAGAAAAATCAAAAGTGTTTTGCCTGCTGTTCTTTTCAATATTCACTTCATGTTTTATTTGGAAGTTAGATTCACCTCCACTCTAAAATGTACTCTACTTTTATCTTAAATATTGCTATTTCCAAAGGAACAAAGAATATTTCTTATCAGCGTCTTCCGGATGGACTTCCTAATGCATTTGATTTCCAGCTATTAACCCGGGAGCCCTGTATTCACAATCACTTTGTGGTTTTTAAGACCCTACAGGTTTAGAAGACTATGGACATTCTTATAAAGATGTTTACTTTATTTTGTACTTAACAATGTTTGTCAATATCCTCTTGGCTCGTGGCTAAAAGATGACTAGAAGAGCAGCAAGTCAAACTTCTGCACGTCCACGTCTTCCTCTTGCACGGCTGTTTGTTCTCAATGAATCCCTCAAAACAGGTCATTTTAACAGTAGCTCACTGTATTTTAAGGCAAAATTACCACTCTGCTCACCAGAAACATTCACAGGGAGTTCTTACAGAATCACAGAATGGTGGGGGTTTGAAGGGACCTCTGGAGACCATCTCATCCCATCTCCATGCTTCAGCAGGGTCACCTAGAGCAAGTTGGTTAGGAACATATCCCAGGAGGCTTGGAATCTCTCCAGAGAAGAAGACTCCACAACTTTGCTGGGAAGCATGGTCCAGGCTCTGGCACTTGCACAGGAAAAATGTTTTCAGACGGAACTTCCCAGGTTCCAGTTTGTGCCTGGTATTTAAGGATTCTCACAAAAAAAAAAAAAAAAAAAGGCAAAAATCATCACAAACTTCTAGTTTCTAGAGGTAAAAAACTCTTCTGCCAGTTTCTGTTAAATTAATTGGCCAGTTTCTGTTGTCCCATCTGAAAACTACTGAAATTAGCAGTCAGTCTCATGGCAGGGATGCTGGTGAAAGAACCAGAGATGAAACAAATGTCTTCAGGGAGCAAGTGCTGGGCAGTAACAAGAGCTGGGTTTCATGGAGACACGAGCACGGAGCCCCAGCTCCCCCTGCTCTCCAAAACAGCCCCTTGAGGCTGCTGTCAAGTTCAGTTAAGACTAGAATATTTCAGGTGAAAGTTGGTAAATGCTGCTTTTCTATCCCAGGCTAATTTATATCTCATCTCGAATTATTTGCAAAGTTTATAATAAACTTTCAAGTCACATTGCAATGTTTTCTTTCAGCTGATAAATCACCCATTGAACAGAATAGCATTCCTTTGATTTTTCATGAAAATTGGCATCAGATTTGCAGGATTTGTTTTACAATCTAAAATCATCAGTGATTGGTTAATGATTTCCCTTGAAAACTCTGTTTTATTCTTGCCACATATTTTTAATGACAGTTTTGCAGATAATCCATTTAACATAAACGTGCACTGAAGAAAATAGTCTTTCAACACCAACCTCGAGTTTGTTTGGCTGATTCGAGTTCCATGCAACATCAAATACCTTCCTGAGCACATGGCCCTTTGGCAGCAGAGCGTTGCACATGCACTCAGCTTAAATCACACTTCTAAAGCTCTCTGATTTCAGTGGGATTTAAGTATGTGCTTGAAGGTAAGCCTGTTACAAAATGTTTTTTTGTACTGAGCTACTAACCCACATTTGTGAGCGAGGAGATCTAAAAAGAATAATACATTTCTTCCTTGATCCAACTAAATTAAGAAAAAATATATATATATTCTTCACAATATTTGATTCAACAATAGAGTACCTGCAATAAAACAGTATGTACAGCACCAGTCTTATAAAGTGTGACAATCCTTGTTGTAAGCAGACTGAAAAGATATCAGAAAATAACATTTTTTGTAGCATCTGACCCCTTGCAGCTGCCAGGAAGCAGCTGTCTGGTCAGAGAAGCATTTCCACACCACGCTTCTTAGGATGGATTCAGGCATCAGCTTGGTGCTGGTGTTATTTCTGTACCTTCCTCCAAAGAATTATGCTCTGGCATTTCTAGCAATTAAAAAAAAAAAAAAAAAGAGGAAATACCATCCTATTAATTGCTTTCTTGTACTCCTAAACTCAATTATCCATGGACTAAAGAAACTTTGTGTAGTAGAAGGTTACTCATTTATTAACACCGCCCCCCCCCCGCCCTACAAAACAGCCAGAGTGAATCCGTATAAAAGAGAGTAATAATACCTCTATATATTATTGATATGTTAAAATATGTTTTATTGCACC
>JAAGNO010023138.1:4545-25521 GCA_033439905.1 Ceryle rudis | reverse complement strand
AGGGCATCACTAACCCATGTCCCTCAGCACCACGGCTCCACGGCTTGGAAACCCCTCGAGGGATAATGGGGACTCCACCACTGCCCTGGGCAGCCTGGGACAGGACTTGACAACCCCGGAGGGGAAGAAATTGTTCCTCAGCTCCAACCTAAACCCCCCTGGGGCAACTTGAGGCCAGTTCCTCTTGTCCTGTCACTTGTTACCTTTCCTAATGGTATAGGAGTATTAACAGCATGAGAAAGTTGGAAACTCGAGTTTCTGTTTCTGCTCGATTCCTCTTAGAAGCCACATGCAAAGTGAGCTCAAAATTTGTTTCCCAAAATTCTCAGGTGGAAACAAATCTGTTTTCACCTGTGCAAACGGAAAAATCCTCCCAAATCCACCCGGCTGGCTCCCCGTGCAGCCTGTGCCGGCTTCTGAACGGCTTCCCTTGCGCCAGCTGCACAGCTTCAGAAATATTCTCAGTGTGCTGCCATAAGATTAGCCGACACTTTACCCAGTCTGTGAACTCCAGATAAATCCCTGAACAGCAGCAGGGAGAAAGCAACATAAGCTCAAGCAGAAGGTCTCCGTTTATTGGAAATCCGCATACTCTCGTGCTTGAACGGCTCCAGGGTAACAAACTGCTCTACCTGCCTCTCCATGTATGCAAGATTGGAAAAGCAGATGCTGTCCCTGACCTCTATCCACTATATTTGTGTTGCTCTACTGATCTGTAGTTATTTTCACCCCAATTATATTGCTACATTTATTATTCCTGTTTAATTCCATTACTTACTGTACAGTTTCTAGATGTGTTGTGTCTGGGAAAAAAAAATCTAGATATGAGGGTTACATCTTCTGTCATTTTTCAGGGTTTCCAGTTTATATATTCTCATTATGGAAAGATGACATTTCTGCTTTTAGCAGCTATATAGGTGCTTGGCCGTGTCACCCAGCTGAGACCTGCTGCCAGTGTAGCTGGTCTCCACGGCCAGCCCAGAGGCAGACCAGGATAAAACCCAGATCTTCCTAATGACTCTGAAAATTGAACACAGCCTAGGCATGCTGCAGAAGCTCTGCACTGAGGTCCAGGGGCATAAACTGCGTTGGTGAACACTACACCAGAAAGATAACCAGCTTGGCTTGGAAGAGGCTGTTTTGTCATTAAAGTTTCTAAGGATAACGGAGACTCTCCTGTATTCCCAAGGTTTTGTATCATTATGCTGCTAGAAGAAACAACCCAAGCACAGGGAAAATTTGTAGCACTGGATCTCCTCCAGAGCTGGTGTCTGCCAGGCCCTGGGGACAGCTACCGAGCAGGGTCTAGGCATGAGATGCAACCCAAGCAGTCCCAGGGCATTGACAATGCTGTCCCTAAACATGCTCAGATGTCCCTGGGTGGTTTCAGAGCAATACTGATGAAGCCAGTGACAACCTAAAGCCCCAAGGGATCCCCCAGCAGAGAAAGACCAATCACTCTGTCTTCTCTGTCTCTTGGAAAGACATATCGTCTCACAGGGAGCAAGAGGCCTCTTGGGGACAGGGGTGAGGAAGGCCACCATGAGGGATGGCAAGAAGGTAGAGATGGAAAATGTCTGACTTCGTCATCAGCTTCCAGTGGTCTGCATAACTCAGGCAGAACCCAAAACCCCCAGCTTTGAGGTACTTTCCAAACCTTTCTCACAATGAGGTGCCTACTCCAAGTCTACACCATAGGCAATATGGGCTTAGTTTGACAACTTTGCTGCTCATCAGACACTTCTTGCAAGGGTAACTTGGCCTCCTCCCTGCCTTTATTGTAGGTTGTATGGAAATGCAGATCTGAGCCAAATGTTTTAAAAATGTTTCTCTGTAAAAAGAAAGAAATTCATAAATATGGGAACACATTTTATTTGCTCATTTGTAGTTTTACTTACAAAATCTATTTTAAGCCAAGATATAATTTGAGGTTTACAGATATTTGTGGGCCGTGCCTTAAGAAAAAACTCTTTACTATAGATATGGAAATTAATTAAGGTTGGTTTTTTTCTCTCTTCTTTTTTTTTTTTTTTCTCCTCTCTATTTTTAGCTACAGATGAAACAGCAGACTGTTAAAAGACATAAAAGTGAATAAACAAGGGAGATTGCTTTGTGGAAGGACTAGTTCCAGCTAGTGATGGAGGATTTATCAAAGCTTGGGACTCTGGGAGTAGATAAGTTATGGATCCTGAGTAGGTGTCCTGGTTTTGCTGGGACAGCCATGGTCTGCAGGTCATTAGCAGTTTGGAGGCAGTCAGGGCAGCTGACCTGAGTTGGCTACAGGTGTGTCCCAGACCAGAAATATCACACTCAGTATAAAGGGGCTCCTCCTGATCCTGTTCTTCTTTTCCTTGCTCCTCTATAGCTCTGGAGGGCTTCCTCATCATCCTGCTCCTGAGGCTGCTTTCCTGGATATTGTGGCCTCTATACATTCACTGGGCTAAGTATAACTCGGTATAGTAAATATTTACATTGATATTATTTTGGTTCTTTCATTCAATCCATTTTCTTTTCAACCCCCAGGTCTCCTCTCCTTTTCCTGATCCCCCCTCTCTGATGGGGAGGGGTCATTGGGTGATAGAACAGCCACTGTAATTTAGCCCTGGATACAGGCTAAATGTAGGCAAAAGCAAAATCATTACATTTACAGCATTTGAAGAAGGGCACACTGAAAATGAGAAGATATAAGAAAGTTCTTCTTTCAACTTTCCAGGTAAGACTTTTTCTGTGCTTCACGTCCATATCTGCAGGACAGCAAATCATGGCTGAACTCAACTTTCCAATCTTCTCCCAACCCTTCAATTAGCTTAGAGTCAGCACTGATTCTGGTTTGGGTTTTGTTTTGGGGGGACCATTATTTACTTTCCCTTCTAGGAACACATGCTGCTCACAGCATTCCTGGTTTTCCAGTCATTCTGCAGGGATGTAACACAAGGAGCCATGCCCTGAAAAACTCTGACTGTTACAGAGCACAAGATCAAACCTAGTTAACTTCCACTGTTTGGGTTTGTTTTCTTCTGTTTTATTTTTCTAAGGCTTAATAAACAGTCCTGTGTTTTGCTCACTCTTTCATGAGCTCCTTCCTGCAGGTTCCTCTCTTTCTTATTTAGGGCACATATAAAATGTGCATAGACCACGCAGTAAATGTTGCTTTTTGAAATAGCCTAGCATCCAAATACCAGAATCTAACAAGGCACCAATTAGAGAGACACTCACTGAAATCAAGTCTGCTATTTCACTGCTGTTTCTTGTTTCTCCTAACAATCGGTTCAGCTGATTAAAAACTGATCTCTCTGTATTAATGGAGATGGAGCATTCCTAAGAAAATATGTGTCACTGAAAATCTCCTTGAAGCATGGCTTTGGCTCTCTTAACTGCTGACTGAAGCAAGAGCCAGAGGCATCCTCATTAGGTCAAAAAATGACCAGCATTGCTGTTATTAATCCTAATAACAATGATACTAGATAATTTCTTGATTTCCTTTCACAGATCCCCCAAGAGATTCAGCTGACCTTTGAAAATGTACCAAGTTCAAAACCACACTTGTTGAAAATAACAATTCCACTGGGATGGGCCAGACTGTATTTTTTTCATCCAACAACTATGAAGAATATTTTTTTATACCATTCATCCCTGACTAGTGCCAGAGATGAGCAAATGCATGTAAGTCCTTGTGCCAGCCATCTGTTAAGCAAAGCCCAGTGCCAGCTGCTTATTGTGGGTTGCAGGTAAGAATGGGGCTTTAGGAAAGTCAATGGGAAGTTTATGCCCATTTAAAGAGGTTAGGTAGGGATTTGTAAAGCAAACTGTATTCCAAGCATAGTAACATGGTTTGGAGCGTAGCATTTGCTGACATACTGAAGCTTTTTTTTTTTTTTTTTCTTTTAGCAGTGTTTAGTCTGCCAGGAAAGCTGCATTGCCTAACTTCATTTGGATATTTTTGTAATATAGATGACTCAAACCTTGCTCTCTTTATGTCTATGAATACAAGCCTTTTGCAAGACATTAAAATACACTCCTGGAGACTTTCATGGGCTCAGTCAATACCCATGTAAGTTGAATTGTTGCCTTTCCATTTACTTCCACCTTGAATCAGGTCTGAAGTAGGTCTTTCATAACCATGGATGGCACTCAGGCTTTTGCAGCCCATGTCCTGGGCAGTCCTCAAACAATAGCTCTGTTAACCTTGATTTATTCCAGCCTGCTTTTCAGGATGACCCTTTTTTTTTTTTATCAGTATTTTTAAGCCAGGCTAGGACTGAATGGAAAAACATGGAGAGTGGTGTTTGTGGGAGCTGTTGGTTTGGGATGTGTGGGGCTTATAGTGTCCCCTCTTCCACAGCCTGGCTCAATTTCTTTGGAGATATTTCTCTACTACGGGTGTGAGAAGTGCTCCTGCTACAGCATTTACCTGTGATTCCAAGAAGTTTGGGCCAAAGAGGAAGTGTTTTATCCACACTTTCTTCTGAACCTGACACAGCTACAACCCTGAAAATTGATAATGTCTTAACATCGCCAACTATCTGGAAAAGTTTTCAGCATAAGCCCTGTAGATAAGATATCTGAACTCTGTCCTTGGCCAGAAGTGATTTGACTTCATGATCAGTAAGACACAAATCCCCTGGGACATTCAGCTGATGTTCATTCTCATTTCCCATGTTCTGAAAGCTAAGATCAACTCTCAATCACAGGCCAAGGAAATGAGCTTTCTGATTTTAAGCCTCTTTCCAGATGCCCAGCTCATTAAAGGCACCCATTCACAGCATACCTAAATTACTTGAGTTCAAGCCTATGTGTTCAGTAGACCTTTACAATATCCCTGTCCAGAAGTCCCCCACCATTAAGTCCTGCTTAAATGTCTGTCTAGCTTGCTCTGTCTCCTTAATACTAAAATAGCACGATTTAACATATGCCAGTTCCACCCCCATGTGCATAAAAACACATTCTTTAACAATATAACAGATTTTTTTAAAAAATATGTACAGCTTTATTATTATATTCATTAAAAACACTTTGTATTTTGACTTTTAGCAAATTCAGCTTTTCTTAGCTGTTCCCTGTGGTAATTTTATTCGGGTTTTAGAGGAGACTGTTACTTGGGAAGATGAATCCTATCTTCCGTGAGCACACTGGCTACCCCATCCACTAGGATTTCCTACTTTAAAATGATCTGGAAAACAAAATGCTTTAAATAACCAGTTGCAGCAACCTGCATGGTTTTTTACTTGGTCAGAGTAATTTCCATGCCTAAAAATTGCTGCTAAAGGAGGCTTCACTCTTTGGGTAAATGATATAGCTATTGACAAGAGAGACCTATGCACTTCTGAAAATAAAATGCTGTTAAGACTGAAGTAATCAAAATAACACATCATTAGTTAGCAGATCTTGTTATTTTCAGCTGTGTATTTTGTTGACAAAAAGATGGTAAAAAGATCAGCTAATAAATGAAAAAGATCAGGTAATAAATGTTACATAATATAACACCTGAAATGTGGTTATAAGGTGATTTATATTTTTCTTACATATAAAAACTTCAGGAATGACCCATCCAACTTTATTGGAAGTGTGACTCTGTTGATTTAAAGGAAACAAGTTCAAAGATGTCAAAAGTTGTCTCCTTATGCTTGACATTTGCTCACCCTTTCCAAAAGACA
This sequence comes from Ceryle rudis, assembly GCA_033439905.1. Classification (NCBI taxonomy): domain Eukaryota; kingdom Metazoa; phylum Chordata; class Aves; order Coraciiformes; family Cerylidae; genus Ceryle; species Ceryle rudis. The sequence goes on along the minus strand of JAAGNO010023138.1, from coordinate 19,867 downwards.
CATTAGTGTAGCTCTGTCTTATTCATATGTGCTGGCTGGGCTTTTTATTTTTTTTTTCCTTTGGTTTATCAGCTTTCATAGGGTTATTTTAGATATCTGATTTTACAAGACAACTGATGTAAAAGATATATATCTTCTGTGGCTTTACCTAACATATAATTAGACCAGCAAGGGCCTAGGTCTTACAACAAAGCCTTAAAAATGATAACTTGGTTCCCAGTATGTGACTGAGAGATTTAAATCTTCTCTTGAGGGAGAGTGGAAACTACGAGTCCAGATATTTGAAGATGAACAGCATGAAAATACACCGAATTCGCTCAGGTAAGGTACAAGAATTGTGCTGTTATTAATTTTAAAACCTGCAAGGGGACTCCTATAAAGATAAATTCAGGACAAAAGAGGCCAGCTATCTAACTTTTACAGGGCAGGAAAGCTCTCTTTGGGAGGAAATGGCAGGATTATAGATGTGTCTGTAAAAAAAAAAAAAAAGAGCTGAAGACTCAAAAGTTTTGGAAACATTTTTTTTAGGTATTATTTTGCTCTTGCTATTTTTTCCCTGTTGGTTTTCCTTAGTAATTTTTAATTGGCAAACCCTGATGCTTCTGCAAAAGAATCCAGGTTTCTTCCAGGTTCTTCTGGAACTTTTTTTATCCAGAAAGGAGGGGAGGGAAGGCAACTCCTACAGGGACTGTCCCAGTCCACAGTGAAAGTAGATTGGAGACCAAAGTGAAATGGGTCTTCAGCTGCATGTTGCCAGAATCTTCTCCCTGACACCATTGCTACTGGGAAGGAAGTTATTAGTGGCATTAAAAAACTAGGGGAGGTTTAGGTTGGATAGTAGGAAGAATTTCTTCATCTCAAGGGTTGTCAAGTCCTGGCCCAGGCTACCCAGGGCAGTGGTGGAGTCCCCATGATCCCTTGAGGGGTTTCAGAGCTGTGGTGCTGAGGGATTATGGGTTAGTGGTGCCTTGGCAGTGCTGGGTTAACAGTTGGACTCGATCTTGTAGGTATCTTCCAAGCAGAACAATTCTATGATTCTAATAAATATCACCTGCTGTTATCCCAAAAGTCAGGGAATTTTCTGAGTTCAGTCTACTACCCATAATGCTTCAGTAAAATTCACTAACGATGCATATTCTGCTATTGAAATAGGTCATTCCATATGAACTATAAGTTCAGTCACTTTCAAAGTCATATTTGATATAGTTGGCTATTAGGTGCCATTGCAGGAGCTTGACAATTTTTGTTCTCCAATTAGAAAGTAGAAGTAGTTTCATCCCTATCTCAGAGATAGCCTTAAAACATAAAAGCTGACCAGTAGCTGTCTAGGCAGAGCACGATTCAGAAACCACACATTAAGAATCTCCTTTGGACTTTCTGCTGGGTTTTGTTGATACAGAAGATCTATGAATGGTGTGTCACGCCGTGCTTTTCATTACGATGGTGGCAGCCTTTTCTTTTTTACACGACTCACTGTGTTTGTCCCAGTCATATTTCAGGTAGCAAATAATTAATTCAGTCCCAGTATCTGATGCACAAAACAGATATTTCAGAAGGAAATCAATTTATCACAATAAATTGGTTTTGTTCATTACTGGGAAATATCCTGAAGTCTGACATAGCCCATCAAGGTCAAAGGCTACTTGGCCACGAGAGTTATCCTATACAGGATTTATTTCTATATCTATGCAGGATTTGTTTATATATCTTGTTATGGTCATTATTCAGCAATTCCAAGGTGGTATTTTCACACAGTACCTCCTCAAACCTACTTGCCTGCTTTCTCTCAGACCAAAGCATGAGTGGTGGGTACTTCTTGGAGGAAAGCCACCTCCACTTGCCTCTCCGGTGTGCTCTGAAGAAATTCTGTAGTACATAGTTCAAGTGAAAGGAGTGTGACTAGCAAAATTTTTAGCTGTCAGGAGACCTGTCCTCAGGTGTTCTCTATATCTCGCTGTACAAGATTTCCATTTTAAGTTAATGGGGCAGAATCCAATCCACACTTTATATATATATATATAAAATCAGTGTGCTTTAGCAATGTTTTTATAATTGACAAAAATGCACCTAACTATTTGTAACCTTGTGCTGCTTACGATGGCACAAAGGAAGACGGTGTCCCCTTTGTCTTTTTTTGCAGTAATTCAACCATACGATGAACAGCAACAACATCCCTGATAAATTTCTCACTGTATTTATATATTGCTGTATAAAAAAAAAATAAAAAAATCAACATTTCTAGTTATCTTAGTCTGAAAAACTGAGCTTGAGGCTCAGCTTTTATTTGTTCTTCAGAGATCTCTGTCTTGACTCTTGAACTCCTGTTCACTTCTATTCAGACAATGGGCAATATTTCTACTGACTACCATGGGAACAGAATTGAGCCATTAATGTGTATTTGACATGGAAAAGCAGACTAATTGAAGTCAAAATGGTTGTAGAGGTCTAGTTAGGCTCATTTTAATGAGGATTTTTAAAGCTGTCATCCTTCTTGTGTCTTTTTTTTTTTCTCTGGGAGTTTTTTCCTTAACAACCATGTGAGTTATAAAGTGTTCCACCAGTCTTTTGTGTTTTCTCAATACCATAGAATCTCTGCACCACACAAATTCTAAAAATAAATACAAATGAAAGCCAAGCCCTTTCTCTTTCCTTTCTTTAATCACACCTCTCCATGAGTAGGGAGTGCACTTTGCCCAATTGAATTTTCTTTCACTCCAAACTTGGTGAAAAGCAAACATTAAAGGAGATGCAATCTCCATTGCAGAATGAACTTACTTTGAAATTCAAGTGACCATACAGAGAATTTTTTTCAGCTCTATTCTGCAGTAGCAATGCAGCTTTTAAATGGCATCAATGGCAACTATTCAATAACTGAAATTACAGCAGCCAAATTATATTCTGATAATTGCAAAATTAACTTGTATTGCTGTTTCAAGAGGGTGTTTACCCCTGGGAAGTGGGCTGAGCCAGGTATGGGCATCCTAGACCACCTTTCATTTAACAGTATATATTAGTTTGATTAAAGTTAATAAAGCAAGAAGAGATTTAGCAAATGGAACTTATGTTCAGAGATAATTTCTGTTGGAATGAATGAACAAGAGATGTGGAGAAGTAATTACAGGAATTTGCTAAAGACCTCTAGGGTGAAATGCACATGACCACAGCACACTCTGTGAAGAAACAGAGTGAGAAACAAAGCGCGGTTAGCAATAGGATACTTCAATTATCCAGAAGTAAATTGGGAACAGCCTGTGGTAACGCTGCCAGTATGTTTATAATAATGCAGAGCTAATGCAGCACTGTTAGAGAACCAGTTGGTAGGCAGCCTGCAAGGGGTTGGAGAAAAACATCTGAGCTAAGTATTAGCCGGGTGTCTGCCATTCTGCTTCTCACGGTGCTCAGTGCTTCCCAGATGCAGCAGCTCCTTTGCTTGACTGAGGTGTCACCCAACAGCAGCACTCATCCAGTCAAGGGTGGACTTGCCACACCTTAGATACTATGATTTAATTTTGTACAGCATAGTTCTAGAATAATTTTTAGAAAGAAAAACAATAATATGCAGAAGGGGTTTAAAGTGTAAAGCAATGTATTTGTTACCAATTTACTTCTCTTTGTCTGGTCTGGACTACAGCACGGTGGTACTGGTTTACTCTAATGAACTCTGACTTTGAAAGACTCTGACAGGACTTAGCTGCACTCTTTTAATCTAAGAGTATAACCTGTAATCAATAAGAAAGGCTTTTAAAATCATCAATAATTTATTCAAAATTATTCCATTTTTCAGCCTTCCAGGAACACTGTTTTGCGATTCAACATGATTTCAGCACAAATAACATGTTCATTTTACCCTGCTCCAGCTATGATGTTGTTGCTGCAATAAGAATTAATACAGAAAAACTACAATTCACCCTGTTGTATAAAATATTAAAAGGCTGGTAGACACTATCGAGTTGTCAAGCTTGTGCCAGTTAGAAGCTAAGCACGTTCTCTGGCAGATACAGATGGCACACCAGTGAAGGAAGGGTCTCAGTGCGTATTTTTGCTGTGGAAAATGCTGCTCTCATCTGGAAAGCAGTTGTGTGGAAGTGTGGACACTGCATTTTACATGCACTGCCTCTCAGTGATTCCTCTCCAGATGTGTTCAATTTGTAATACAAGGTTGTTTCTTCTACAGCAAGACTCAGCAAATTCATCCTAAAATCTGAGATTCAAGATGGGTTTGCTCATTTCTTCCTTCTTGCTTTCCATCCTTATTTCAGCCTTTCATTTCACTGTGTGATCTAGACTAACAAAGACACAGGTGTATTTTCATACCCTACAGAAAATGACGTGATTCCAGCTGCATTCAGAGATGATCAGTCTGGAGCTGATGTGCTTAATTTACAAAGCAGAATCATATTGCACTCCTTCTCCTCAGAATATGAGTATCCTCCCTGGTAAGCAACGTTAACAAGGAAGCACTGCTAGTTTCCCGTATGGAGGACATTTCTGTACATCCAGCATTATCTGAGGTAGGTTTGTTTGTCCGGCTGACATGTCAAAATGATGTATAAACAGATATCTTGGGGCTACTTTTGTAGCAAGCATACAAAAACGTCTTCAGTGTTTTATAGAAACTTGATTAAAAAAAAAAAAGAAGTGTAAGGGAATAACATTACTAGCTAATTGCAGAACTGCTGTATGAGCACATATGTGGAAGGTGACATCCTCAACAGAGGTGTTGGCATTTAAAACCACAAAGTTCTTTAACTTGCTTGTGTGGACATGGATGTGATAAATACCTTGGTGGTAAGAGGACTGTACAAGAAGCACAGTTTCTTACAGCTGCCCATGTTTCCAGCCCTAGCACTGGCCTCATTTGATGCCATTATACCTTGAGATTGGATTTTCACCCTATCCCTCAGTTAAAGTTAGAAATATATTGATGTGACACAGCATTTTGAGGCAAGCACAACTGCGTACATCCTGTGGGACATCACCCTGGGTTTGGTGACACTGGACCTCATCACCTTCAATGGGGCTGTGCAGACCTAAGCAAGAATTGAAATGCCATTTCCTTTTGTGAGAGCAATAAGACTCCTCTGCCCACCCTGCTGGACATTTAGGAGAATGTCCTTCGGTTTTATTCTCGGTTTGTTGTTAATGCTGGTTTAACATGTGCGAGAAACCTCTTACTCTACTTGCTAGGCTTGAGCTCAGTGAACACCTGCAAATCCCTACCTGTATAAGCAGCTTACACAAGGACACTCCCTGCCCAATCACAGCTTTTGTGCTGCTAATTCACATGAAGGTCAGGAGCCTTTGAGGTTCTACACGTAAAAGAATAAACAAAAATGATAACAGAAAACAATACCTGAAAATTTTTATTTGTCAGTGGTGATATTGAGAACACTGTTACATGTAAAAAGTAATCTCTTGTTGTTTAACTCATTGGTTGATTTTTTAATTGTCTTCTTGTTTTGCTTTAACCTGCAAAACTTCCCATCAGGTTCTCCGCATTATTCTTTCTCTTGTGTGGATCACACAATTAAGTGATAAAGCCATGTTTTTGACATCTGTCTGATTTCCATGACAACAGATTATGAAACCAGGTGTAGTGAGCATGTGAGATGAAAACGAAGAAAAACGATGAAGCTAAATGAAGATTTAATCAATATGAAGAATAGCAACAAAGAGTGAAAAGGAAGCAAGTAACAAAGGTATTTCCTTTATAGGAGGAATGTGTTTTTCTATTTGCTCCCCACTTTCCAAACATTATAGGATAGAAGAATAACCTACGTTGGTAGATTTTAGCAAGGAAAGAGCCTGGTCTAGCTTGTGGCCCTCACTAATCCAGCCATGGGTCCTTCCCTGCAGGAAGGAGAGTGGCAGTGAGGGTAAACCTCACCCTTGCCATCCATCCAACACCTGCTCTCCAACCTGAGCAACATCAGAACACTATCACCACCATGCCTATATGCTAACCACCAGATACTATTCCTTCTTTCTCTTCCTCTTATGAAAAACATCACCTATAAGGAAAGATGGAAGGACTGTGAGCTATTACGTCAGGAGAAACTACCCTAAAGGGACACACAAGATTCAAATGTCTAAAAGGTCACTCGAGGAAAGAGATGAGGCTGTTTTCCATGCCTGCTGTGAATTCAAAAAGCAGCAATAAATTCAGATTGTAGTAAGAGACACTTAAGTTTTTAAGGAAAAAAAGCTTCATAATAGCTGGGAAAAGTGATTGCTGAAAAAAAAAAAAAGTTATAAGGAAAGCTGCAGCCTCTCCATAATAGGGGATAAGAACAAGTCAAAGAAGCATCAATATCAAGGGTGGTCCTCTCTTGGACTGGGAAAGAATTGTATGGTCTTTCTGAATTTCTCTGAGCTCAATTTTCTACTGTATTCAGACCACAAACATTGAAAACACCTTAATTCTTTAGGCTAAGTGATTTCAGCTTCAGTAGTTTGCTTGTACCACTTGCTTAAGTTCATAAACTATGTCATAACAGGCTAAGCGGGACAACTTGAAGTACCGCCAAAAAAGGCAAGTAAAGAAAATAACTGTAATCCATGGTATTTTGAAAAGAAGAGGCATAAATAAGTTTTAAAGCCCTGAGCACATAGAGAAAGAAATCATGGGAGAAGACCTGAGTGACTGAGCAGAGCTGATATTTAGACTCCGTGTTGCTCTTTCCAAAAGCAGGCAGTGAATAATAATGGGAAGACTGTTGTCTGATTTTCAAGGGATCTCTTGTATCTAATTTAGTGAAGTAATTCTGAATACACCTGGACTTCCTTCAGGAATTTTCTTGCTGCAGGTGAGGAGGTTTAGAGGGACAAGAAAGCAGCTCTGGCATATGTGATTCATCGACTTGACCTGCAGCGAGAGCAGCTCTGAGCTCACGGCTGGGAGAGTGGTCAGGAAGAAATACATGTGAAATCCAGACCATTTGTCAATAGCGTTAGGAGTTCAATTTGGCACAGGCAGGGGCATAATAATGCCGGAGTTACTTTTGGGTCTTGTACATTGCAATATGAATCTTACGGTAGCTCAATTCGTGTTCATTTTATGTGTGAAACATTAATAGATTTTTAATATACTGGCACTAGATAAAATGAGCTTCAGCAACATCAAAAAGAAAAATGGGCATTACAGAATACACAAGGAAATACACTTATGACATTTTACACTGCTCTAATAAGTTGTGCGAGAGGTCAGTAGAGGTGAAACACAGGTTACATGGCCTTGAAGATTTGTTAGCTGTAGTAAATAATTGTTATTGGACTAGAGACCAAAAAGCATAGGTATTTGTGCAGCTCAATGCATCTCAGACACCAAAGGCCCTCCAAAGCATGAGAAAATCAGGCTACACTGGCTAGATTAATTCTACATCTCGAATTTAATCTAGATTAATTTTAAATCTATTGTTTTCTGTATTAAGTTATTATTAGAACTGACTGGGCAGTTACACCTGCCATCTGAGTCCATTCTTTTTTATTTATTTTAATGGCCTTAAATCACTCCCAGTATTGGAAATGGTGAATCACCTACCTGGAGCCTCTTGGAAACATTGCCCATAGACATCCCTTGGTCAATTGAAAGCTGTGGACTTTTTCTGTATAGGGTTTGCTCATGGACTATTGAAATCTATAGCATGAGCTGAACCAGATTAGAGGTGGTAAAAAGCTGAATACTGAAGCACTGGACTTCTGCAGTTTCCATTAACAGGGCTTTCCATTAGCCATGTTCTAGATATAGTCTTGCACTGGATAAATAATAAAAAAAAAGGTTTTCTCTATGTCTCTTCCTCTATCCTTGTCTCAGTGTGCTCCAAAGTATTTTACACTTTTTGGCTGCAAGCTCTCCTTTCTTGCTTTATACACTTGCCCAATAGCTAGTGCAATCAACTCTTCAACTTGAGGATTAATGCTGAAATATTAAATTGCTGAGATTCTCTTCTCTGTCTGCTGTCAATGAGCTGCTCCTGTGCACGCTGGAGGAGGAACCAGCCTTCCAGAGGAGCAAATCCCTTCAACAGAGCTAACCGTAAGCTTCAACGTGATTTTGGGTAGCTGGTGTTTTTCATGCAAACTGCATCACAAATGTTATATGGAGTTATAAAGTTAATATAAAAAGCAGATGGAGAGAAATTAAAAGAGATAGTCAAGGGAGAAGAGATGAGATATAAAAATAGATGGAATTGGTGAAGCATGGAAGTTGCAGAAAAGCTGTTCCAGATGCCAGGAGCTACTCGAGAGAGAAGTCTCATCCCAGCAACAGGGAGCAGTGTGAAAGTACACCGAGCAGTTTAAGGGACTGCAAAAACCCTTTAATGTTTGCCTCCCAAAATAAGCAAACACTATTCCAAATTCCTCATTTCTTCCTAATTATATAACAAAAGGAGCAAATGTATTTACCCTTCATATCAGCAGTTAGGAAAAAAAAAAATCACACCTTATTTCTTAATGTCCTATCTAGAAAGTATAGAAAGATATTTGTCTTTTCAAGACCAGTAAGCAAAAGCAAGAGTCTATATACGTATGTTATGGCATACATACTTTGCACCCATGGAAGCTCCTTAAGTGCTGTTTGCTTCATTTATTAGAGGTCTTCACACATACCCGAATTTATCTCATAATCTGCTTATTATTTGAGATTCAGATAGCAGGGGTGCCATGGTTTCTGCTTTACACCATCCCGACCAGCAGGTCCTCCTGTGTGCAATGCTCTCACCACGGTACTTCTGGATGGAAAAATATGAGCCTGTGCTTTCATACAAATCTTAATTACATTAGACTTTTATCTTTTTGATATAATATTATCTAAACCGAAGCCACCTCAGGAGGTAAATCCATAAAGCCACAGCCAACAAAGGTTGAAATAACGGATCTAGATGTATATAAATATATATATACACATGCATGCATTTTAAATCCTCCTTTCTAACGTAAATTTTCTAGAGTAGGAAAGCATGTCATTTTGTTATAACCTCATTGACCACACTGATGAGCATAACTTTATTAGAAGGAGCAGATGTTGTCTTAAACCCTCAAGGTATCTCTGGTAAGGAGCATCGCCTTTCTGAATTTGCTGGCCAATATGATCTAATATTTCAATCTCGCTATTACGCATAATTTTACAAAACAGGGTTTCTGTCTTTCCTACAATGAGTCATGAGTCTTCACAATGTTGCTTGTTCTCTTAGAACCATCTTTGTCACAGCATGAGCCAACTCAGTCTTTACCTGGTTTACTTCTATTTCTACACATGCGGTCTATGTTTTGTCTTTCATTCAAGTGTTTTCAACCTTCGGTGCAGCCCATGGTGATTTCTGGCACAGATACCCTGATGTGAATGGGTAATTTCTAGTCTGAAATGTATTACTTTCCATGGGAGCCAAATAATTTCCCAGAACACTCTTCAACTGGAGAGGTTCTCCATAAGTCTCCCCATCAATACAAAGCTTAGACAAAGTAAAAATGTAGCAATTAGATGACATTTGTGGCCATTACCATCAAAGAACAGTATATTAATGATGTTATATGGGACTATTTCCCAGTATTTCCTTAGAAACTCTTGTTGGGTCTACCCATAAATGTCTCATAAAAGCTATAAATATTCAAGAAAGGAAGTCAGTTACATATAAAGACCTCTAATAGGCACTATGAATGAATTCTGAACCGTATAATAGCCAGGCACCTGTGAAAAATGGCAAGAGGATGTGATCTATACATTATATATGAGGCACTTTGCTACAGCTGCAAAGATTTCTAGTTATTCAGCGAAGCTAGAAAATTAAAACAAGAGCGTATAACAAAAAAGTCGTTTGAATTAAGTCCTCTATGGTGTTGGTTCTTACTCAGCGATCATTATAATAATTAGCTTTGCACAAAATAGATTTATAAAAGCTTGTAAATACAAGTAATATGCAAATTCAGATTGCGTGTGTTTATTTAACATTCTACAAGTCACTTGAAATGTTTCTGTGATCAAAGTAAATTAATAACTGCAAGAAAATACAACAGGCAGAGTCGGACAGTGAGATGTCACTGAGATAGATTTCAATTATGTTGCATTTATTCTCAATATACAGCTAATAAAATCACAGCAACATTAATACTTAAAGATTTTACTGAACTCTTAGGTTTTTCTCTCTCCTGCCTGCCTTCATTCTTTTTTTTTTCTTTTAATCAGTAGCAGAAGTGAAACTTGCTTCAGGTCCTTGGCTCACATTGACATCAATAAAAATTTGTCACGGGCATTGAGGAAAGCAATTCGCGGCTGCAAAATGCATAGGGAAGGGTCTGTCGTTTCAGGTGGAGCTGTGTGACATGGTCGTCAGATTTACAGGAGATTTCGTTCAGAGGGCCTGAACCTACATGGCCTTTTTGAGGCTAATGGACCAACAGTAAATTACACCGACTAAAAATCTGGCATCTTCATTCGTGCCTGTCCTCAGCATCAGATGTGCAGGTGATGGACCGCCTGGTGCAAGCTCTTTCCCCAGACGCTGTAATTCACTGCAGAGGGGCTCTGAGCTTCAGGAATAGTATTAAACAAACAAAGGGATGATGTCTCCTGTCAGGCAGGTGTTGCTAAGGCATCCTACCTGCCCAGCTCAGGTGGGTGGAAGTGTCTGAGCCAGCCTGTGTGTGAACCTGGAGTGATCCCTCCACCGCGGCACTGGGTCGGTACTGAAGCATCGTGCATTACTCTGCAAAATATACTTGGGAGGGAAAAATGGAGACTGTGTTTTCCTGTTCCTAGCTAAGCAAGTTTTTCTCTTTTCTTGCAGTTCTGCCTTAGATAGGTTGAGAAAATTACCGGTGGCTGGAAAAAGCGGTTATCAGAGAGTCTGTTCTCAACTCTGAAATAAGATTCCACTGCTGAGAATAAAATTTCAAAATAAAATCAGAGAAGTACAGGAAGATTTCTTGTTTCCCTGATCATTTCTGTTAAAGCCTGACATGACATCTCTTGAAGATGCTTCAGTCACTCATGTTAGATGGTAGACTTGAGAAACTTGAGATGTCTTTGTAGCCAGACAAAAGAGAGGTTCCTTCACCACACAGCAGTTTTATACCTGTGATACACAACCCCTTCTTCACTTTGTGTGACAGATGCCTGTCTTTTCCCATACACCATTCCTGTGATTTCAGTTGAAGATATTCCTGTACAGCTCTTATTACACCTGAGCATTGATTGAGTGGGAGAAACGCTACATCTGTACCAGAGCATCCCCAGAACTCACTTTAGCTTCAAAGAGCTGAAGTCCAGCACCTGCTACGGGGCCTTCCACTTTCTGAAAATTGCTGGAAGGGTTTTATTAACTTGTGTTCTCAGCTTTTCTCACCTGGCAGTTTGTAATTTTCAGAGAAGAGATGGATATCATATTTATATGCTTTGGAGGCTTAGGAAAATTACATACCAGAGCTTGGAAACACATGCCACAAGTAGAGGTCACAGATACAAGCATTTGTTTGAATTCTACTTAATGAATGGCTCTTCTTGCAAAATAAAAAATTAATGAATGCATTTACTGATGACAAATGCTGTTATGGTCTTTAGGCACTGAAGCTGAAAAAGCTCCATGTCAGGGTAGGAACACAGCATTGCTAAAAATGTTCTTTTAAGATATTTGTATGGTAGGAAGTAGTAGCTGTGTGCAAACATTCCCACATTCCCTGACTTTTTGGTTGTTAAGATGCTTTCCAAAATATCAGGTTATTTTTCACCTTTTGGCAATAAAAAACTTTCTTTCATTAATGTAGCAAACTGGGTCTGCATGGTCAGAAGTTACCCATAAAAACTACTTCAGACAAGGCAAAAAGTTTTCACTTTCCAGTGCACCTGAATAATTTTCAGTTTGACTTTTCTATATGCCTCAGCAACTGGGAACTTTTCTTGGTTTTGTTGGGTTTTTTTCTTGGTTTGATTGTTTTTTTCTTAATAGATTATTCATCTGTCTTCCTCCAAATCTAAGCAGAAAGACATGCTGCAGTAATACCCGTTGCCACCAGACTCTTCTTCAACCACAGAAGCACAACACTCTCCAGGGAGGATACCCTCTGGAGAAAGGGTGAAAAAAACCCACCAACACAAAACGTAAATATTTATCCCCACAACTCTGCAGCAGGAAGAATTTCCATCTCTTTCTTTACGCCTGGAACTGCAGGAAGTAGGGGTAAAAAATTTCTCTTCTCATAATAGTGGGAAATGAAATATGAGCGCTATGGTACTCTGTACTCTCTCTATATATATACTCTATATGGTATAGTATAATTCCTGTTCATCCCAAGGTGAAGCATTGTGTGTTGGCAATGCTGGGGAAACCCTCCATGTCCTTCCTGGGGTGACACCTGGGCTTAGTTCCTCCTTGAGGAGTCACCAGCAGTCCAAGGACCAGGCTAGAGCCTTGGCTGGTGTAAATCAGCCTAAACCACATCGACTTTGATTCGCTGCTTTGATTTACTGCGGCTGAGAATCTGGCTCTGTATGTTAAAGACTGGCCATGAGAAGGTATGTCAAGGCTGTAGAGATATACTCTCCACAATTTGGATCAAAGTAATGAGCACTTGAGGAGGAATATAAAGAGAACTGAGTTCATTTTAAAATTTATGGGAGTCCTTTATCATTCAAACTCCAATGGAAATGATTGCCTCGAAGATTGTAACACTCACACAGAAGCCAGCTGTGGACTAGCTTTTAATCGTTTTCAAACTTGATGTAAAAATACAGTATAGGAGCTACAATATTAAAAATAAAAAGCTTCATAACAGGTTTGCTCGTAAGCATTTTTGCCTTTGAGGTAAGGAAGACATGTGTCGAAAAATCTGCAGTGCTAGGTCTTGGCACTAGTCTTTAAGGAAGGGATTATTCCATATATGTGGTTGTACATCACCTACTGAAGGGAAGTCCAAGGCTATAATTAGGCATCTCTCAGTGTCATCATGTTAGGTATCTTTGGATAATTGCTGCTACCCACATGGTTATCCATATGTTTTACTGTGAAGTATGATTAATTCCCCTCTTCTTCAGTACAATAAGTATTTTATGCAGGGAATACATCTTTAAGAACAGGAAAATTCCTGTGTAACAGGAAAATAAAGCTCCTAATCCTGCCATTCTCCTGGGTAAAATTCAGCCCAGTAAATGGCATCAAGGTCTTAGTTTCCATGAGTTGTTTATCGTGACAGGAGGTCCCCCAGATAAGGCAGGCTGCTCAAAATCTACCATCTGTCCAGAAAACATAGCCCAATGCTTTTGAAAGTTTTAAATAGGCATTGTTTTTTGTGCCTTTTTTTTTTTTTTTTTCCCTTTTTTCCCCTCATGCATTAGCACATTTTGAAGAGGGGAGAACATCCCCTAATCCCTGTGTGCACTGCTCAGGGACTGCATCCGCAGCCTTGCAAAGAACTGGCACAGCTCTTCCAAAAAATGTCTGAGAATTATGAATTGTAGAAGTGGTGACAAAACTACCGGCTTTCTTTAAGTAGCTGAACCCCAGAACAATTTGTAATTTATTTTATTAAACCCTAGAAAGCTGAATTTGCTTTTCAATAATGCACAAAATGCTGCTTAAATTCTCAGCTTTTTGTTTGTTAGGTGCCAATTCTGCACGCTCTCTTGACCAGCCTACATCCACACCTGCCCCAACCTTCTACAAGGCTTACCAGCAGGGAAAATAGCTAAAAATTGCAGTTATTAGTCACTATTCTCTTCTTGTGACTCATTAACATCAATTACTAACCACTGCATTGTCAATTAAGACCATCACTTGCTGCTATTCTCTGCTAATGTGCTAATTGTCATCAATTTACTGCTTCAATTATGTGGTCATATACTTGCCTCGAGGTATACTGATTTGATATAAGGATCTTGAGGAGAAACATACTCTCTCGGTGATTTCCATGCAAGAAAAGAAACTTGGAGGGAGTCTGAACATGTTGGATGTATTTGCAGTATGCTCCTAGTGAAAAATTGTTCTAACAGGCAGATGATGGTAAGAAAAAAAAAAAGTGTTTCAGCTGAGCATTTGATAGGATTCCTGTTTATTCTTGACCCTTCCACTGAAATTATGATGATATTTCACCTGAAATAGATTCATAGATCTTGTTCATTCTGTAATCATTTATATAGTTCAGCCTAATTATATCTGATTGCTTACTGCATGTTGTACTTTCTAATGAGCACTGAATTATTAATCTGCTGCCTACTCTATCCCAGCATACAAAAGGAAAGATGTCTGGTATCATTGAAGCACAGTCTATTGTGTTCCCTTCAAGAAGCACAGGCAAACTTTAGGTTTCAGGAGTGTGTCAAATTCTTACTACAGACATAACCAAGTTCTCTTTGACAGGTTTTAAATAATATGTTTTTGGTGTGCTTTATCTGACACTAAGCTGCCCTGAAAATAGTAGAGTGAGCCTGCTAGCAAGAATAAAATCAGACAATCTCCTAAGAGGAAAAAAAAAATCTGTGTCGCTCCTGCCTCTATTTTTCAGTCCTTAGGCAAATAACCTTGTAGGCTGCATGAAGTAGTTTAATTTCTCTTATATTGTTGCTCAGCAATACAGGGAAACAAAGCAGAGACTCTATTATCTTTAGCAAAGGTCTGGTGAAAATGATGTATCCTTTTCTCATCAAAGGGATATTGATATTTTTTATTATTATTTATTTTCCCCCACATGATATTGTGATGGGCACTTGATTTCCATGGGCAATACATATATCAGGGGGGTGGGGGTGGGCAGAATCCTCATCCAAGTTATATGAGCAACCAAGAACCAAGTGATTCTTATAAACCTTCACAGGTGGAGGCTGTGGTGTAAATGCTTCCCAGCCAGAAGTTCTGCCCACCAGGACCCCAGCACCAAGGGAAGCCCACTGAATGACCAGGTAGGCTCCAAAAGGTGGAGGATTGTGGGAGGAAGAAGGGATGCACTGAATGCAGGTCTGATGTGGCAGCTTTGACGTTTGCCTTGGAGACAAGTGTTTTTCAGCTGAGGTTAGTGGTTATTTTGTTTTTTCACAGGGCAGGCTTTGGAAAGAGGCTGGTGGTGATTTGTAACTGTTCTCCTAAGCTGTGTAAAATCTGTTGTCTCATCTCCCATGTTACCAGCAGTAGCTCTGATGCAACCTGCCATTGCTGCATGGATTTCATCCTTGCATGTGCAGGAAGCTTTGGTGCTGTGGCTTATTGGCTTGTGCCTATCAATACAGTTTGGTGCTTGCGTATCCAACCTTTATGTCAGCTGGTATTTTAATATAAGAGAGTATGTTGGGGGGGGGGGGGGGAGGGGGGTTTTTAATTTTTTTAATTTTTTTTTAGGT
>JAAGNO010023137.1:0-11866 GCA_033439905.1 Ceryle rudis | reverse complement strand
GGAACCCATGTGGCGCGGAAGCGCGGGTGCCTAAGGTTTTTATTTTTTTCCGTTGTTATTTTAAGGGCGCTTTATTTTTTTTTTGCTGGTTTTCTTCAAAACTTCTATTTCCCCCCCCCCCCCCCCCATCTTTTCTCCCCCTTTTACATATTAGATATAGTAGTAAAAAATAATTACTTTTCTCAATTTCTCTGTTTAAAGCAGAAATGCTTGTTTTGCAAGTTTGGCCAGCAGGCCCTGCAGCCTCTTCTATTCTTATTCTGCTCTTCAAAATGCCACTGCCGCTGTCACCTTTCTCATCTCCCTTTCCACCAAATATTCCACCTACATCACATCCTTGCTTCAGCCTCCTCCTCCTTCTGCTTGTTTTGCTTCTTTATATTCAGCCTTTTAGTGATTTAACACCAAGTAGTTCAGGCTCCATTCCATCTCCAGTAAAACTTCTCTTAAATTTCATATCTTTTATTGTGGCTTAAAATTGCTCTCCTCTTGAAAATCTTCTGGTGACTTCAACAAGACCTGATTGTGCATATGTGGTTGCAGTCCAAATTATGAAAAAGTTGCTGTATCTTTTGTTGTCATGAGTTCTACTGAATAACTATGAATAAATTTTAAGCAACGTAAATCTGGATCAGATGTAGCATTTTCTTTATCTCAACAGAGCAAAAACCTAAAGATAAGACAGCAACCCAGGCTAACAAATGAAAGCAATGACATTAATTAGAATAATTCATTAGAACAAGAAATCCAATGCACATTTTATATGAAAAAGGAAACAAAGTGAAAGGCGATGCTATTTTCAATCTGCAATGCAATAAGGGTAAAGAAAAAGTAGCATATAAAATTTAAATCACAACATTCTTACGAGAGTCCATAAAAAAAACTTCCTGCAGTGCTCTGTGCGTGTCACAAAGGATGGCTCATTACATCTCCCGGTTTGATTCAGGTATTTGATGGACTACTTTTGACTGCTGATGTTTAGGCTTTGATTTTAATCCAGGCTGCTATTCTAGAAGCACACTCCATTTCTCTCTGTGGTTTCTTCAAAAGGAACTGTGGCTCCAACACCAGTAAGTATTGGCTTAAGTATGACCAAGAAAATCATCTGCCTTTTTACTACTTTTACCAGTCTTATTTTCACATTGGCCTCCGGGCTGAAAAAATCCCTCAAAATAACAAAATCCCCAGTTCCTTCTCTGTCTCTCTCTGTCTTTCAGGTATGGACACAGCCCTTCCTTCCAATCAGCATGTGTGAGTGGGTGATGGACAGAAGAGGCACACTGAAGTGACAGCCTGTAACTCTGTCCTATATATCCTTCCTCTGTTCTTATTTAACCAGGTTCAGCATGAAGCTCCTACCACAAAGGTGAGACCTGTGGATAAATCTGTTTCATGATATGCATAGGGGTTTGTCCAGTTTTTATCGGGGCCCAACTGATGCCTGCAGTTTGAGTTTCCTTGAAAGGGTAATAAATATGCATCTCTCTTTTTCCACTTGTTCTGGGCACTGCCCAGCTTAATTTCATTAGTCGATGGCCAAGAGACAGGACCTTGCCTTTGGTCTTCCACATCTCTGATATGGGGACCACGACCGCTGGACTCGGGTGCTCACTCCAAGAAGGACACTGAGGGGCTAGAGCATGTCCACAAAAGGGCAATGGAGCTGGTGAAGGGTCTAGAGCACAAGTCTGGTGAGGAGCAGCTGAGGGACCTGGGGGTGTTTAGACTGGAGAAAAGGAGGCTCAGAGAAGACCTTCTCACTGTCATCAACTCCATGAAAGGAGGCTGGACCCAGGTGGGGGTTGGCCTCCTCTTCCAAGGAACAAGTGATAGGACAAGAGGAAATGGCCTCAAGTTGTGCCAGGGGAAGTTTAAGTTGGACACAAGTAACAGTTTCTTCCCTGAAAGTATTGTCAAAGCCCAGCCCAGATTGCCCAGGGCAGCGGTGGAGTCCTCATCCCTGGAGGGGTTTCAAAGCCATGGAGAGGTGGTGCTGAGAGATGTGGATTAGTGGTGAGCTGGCAGTGCTGGGTTAACAGTTGGACTTGACAATCTTAAAGGTCTTTTCCAACCACAATGTTTCTATGATTCTGTGACTGGCCATGGACAGTAGTGGCCATGTGGTTTAGAGGCAGCCAGTGCTGGTGGCAGTCGCCAGGTCTGCATATGCCCCTTGTTTTTTCCCCATGTCAGTTATGGCAGTAGTGCAGATTCATTGGAGACCCCTTTGCCTCTAATAGACTTTTGCCTCTGTTTTATTGAGTTGAATCAGTTGATGAACAGGCCAAGGCAATTGTTTGTTCTCAGAGAAGATGATCCACTCAAAAACCCATGTACAGGTGGGTTTCCACTGTCCGGTATCATCTGGAAGTTAAAAGCTGCCTCAGAAAAGCTTGTGCTACTTAGCAAGCACTGCAGTGAATGTAGCACAGACATGCTAGTAGGTATTTACTTTGTATGTTTTACCAGGATTTAAAGCTAAATGCAGTGGATTTAAGAGGAAAATGGTTTTCTGGAGTGTTTAAAATTAAGCACTTGTGTTGAAGTAGTTAAAAGCAAAGGATCATCTTCCTTATTGCTTTGTATTTGCATGTGTCTTTAGACCAATACCATCTTAAAGCAAACTGTATAAAATGCTACGGAATTAAGATACTAATGTTTATTTCCTTTTTGTGCTGATATCATTTATCCTTCAGTGCTGAAGGTAATGAAGTAGCAACCTATGAATTATAAATGGGGGGGAAAGGAAACCTGTTTTCACTGTGTGTGTTTATTCAAGACTACTGTGTTGTGTCTGAGAACCTCCTGAGGTATGGTTGTATCCTCATAGGCAGGTGTGTTTTTCCCATGATACCAATGGGACCTGAGACCTGGTGAGGTTCATTGACTTGCCTGACATGACAGAAGAAGTCTAGAGCAAAACTGAGAGCTGAACCAAACTTGTTTGCCTCTCAGTTCAGTGCCTCAGTCACAAAATGATTCTGTGAAAGAACTCTGCCAGGGAGCCATGGAAATTGGAAGAAATACCAAATGCTTTTTGTTGAAATTAACAGATTATTGGAAATTAGAAGGAAAAATTGGTGAGGCCAGCGTACTTAAGTGTCTTCTCATCTGCTGCTTTGCAGCTGTATCATTTCCATGGGTTGCTGAGGTCCTGACCCACACACTGCTTTGTACGTAAAATCCTATGTTCACGTGCTCGGTCAGGTAGTTGAAAGTGCAAACCGGCAATTAAGTCCAAACGTATTCCATTAGTAAACATATATCTAGGATCAGATCTACATTCCTGCATGCCCAAGACTGAAATGTTGGCCTGCAGGAACATCGAGCTCTGTCACATACTAAAGCTGCTGCCACCGCTTTTGCCAACATTTCAACTTTATAGTTTACATTTGAACTACAACTTTGCTAGGGAAGTAATAATGTTGTACATTAAAAGCTGGTGTGGAAATCCATGCCAAAATGCTCAATCTATTATATATGTAAATATTTGCATTTAAGTGACCCTTTAGAACAGTACCACTTTAAAGAAATAACGTTTCAAATGCTTCCAGGTAAAGATACTAATGTTTCTATCCTCCTTGTGCTGCTAGGATTTACCCTTCAGCTCAAGCTAATGAAGTATTAACCCATGAAGTGGGAGTAGGAAACCTATTTTCACTGCTGGTATTTACACAGCTTGTATTTTTGCTATTTCAAATGTAAAAATATGACTACAAATAGAAATCACAGATGTGCCATTTTTTATGTTGAAGGAAAGAGCTGTAACCGGAAGTAAAAATGCCTTGAGTTCATAGTTCATTGGAACAGGCTCAATCAATTATATTATTTTAATGTAAGATGTAACAGGATGTTTCAAGTGCCTTACAGCCACTTTAAGACCTGTTTTTATATATTTTACAGAACTTTATGCATCCATTTAGAGAAAAGGGAGCATAACACACCTCCTCGAGGTTTTTTGATTTCTAAAGCATAATCACAACTACAGGAATCACAGGATTTACTCCCACAAGATGTGTCAGATGTGCAAAACAAGGGTCTATCTCCATATTTAACCTCGTTTGGTACTTTGGATGCTCTACTGTGACATAGTGTAAGTGTTTAAATCAGGCTAGTCCAGGCACGGGACAGATACGGCTGCAGCAGCTTGTAAACAGAGTACAGTACACAGCAATTCTGGCAGCCGTGGGGAAAGCCCCAACTTGGGCAAGGTTGGCACTAGGAAGCAGCAAGGCAGAACCCATGAGATCCACACGTATGTCAAGCCTAACACAGACTTTACTTGCGGCAAGGACTCGGTGAAAGCAATGCAGCCTTTGACCCAGCTGTATGTTTTGGAGATCTGGGCTCTACTCTGCTTGTCCCTGCTCAGTTCTTTTGTAAAAGACCTGCTACCCCAAGATGGCCCAGGGAGAATGATTTTGACCTTTAGATGACAATTCAGAGTGCTGGGGCTTCAGCTACAGCACACATTAAATGCACAAAATGCCATTAAAACCATTATCAGCAATTTCTTTTCAAGCAGTTCTTTCCACTTGACTATAGCTCAGCTGATCGCCTAAACCAGGTGGGCTGTCTGTCTTTCCTCTTGTGGCTATTTTCAGGCTCCCATTCACAGGAGGATTCTTCCCCAGACCTCACAACTTTGACAGCATGGCTCCAGCTGGTGATCACTGGCTTTGAAGAGGAGCTGTGCTGATGAGGAGCAGAAAACGGCTCAGGGCAGGCAGAGGGATGAGCCACAGGCCTGACGAGAATGGAGATGGAGACAGATAGACAAAAGGTGGGGAAGGTGGCCTTTGTGCCAAGGTGACCAAGAAGGCCAGCATCTTGGCTTGTATCAGCACTGGTGTGGCCAGTAGGACTATGGCAAGGATTATCCCCTTGTACTTGAAACTGGTGAGACTGCACTTCAGATACTGTGTTCCGTTTTGGGTCCCTCACTCCAAGAAGGACATCGAGGGGCTGAAGCAAGTCCAAAGAAGGGCAACAAACCTGGTGAAGGGTCTAAAGGATGAGTCTTGAGAGGAGTGGCTGAGGGACCTGGGGTTGTTCAGTCTGAAGAAAAGGAGGCTCGGGGCAGACCTTCTTCCTCTTGACAGCTCCCTGAAAGGAGGCTAGAGCCATGTGGGCTTGGTCTCTTCTCCCAAGTAATAAGTGATAGGACAAGAGAAAATGGCCTCAAGTTGTTGCAGGGGAGGTTTAGGTTGGACATGAAGAACAATTTCTTCCCCACAAGGGTTGTCAAAGCCTAGCCAAGACTGCCCAGGGCAGTGGCAGAGTCCGCATCTCTGGAGGGTTTTCAAAGCCATGGAGAGGTGGTGCTGAGAGATGTGGATTAGTGGTGAGCTGGCAGTGCTGGGTTAACAGTTGGACTTGATGATCTTAAAGGTCTTTTCCAAACAAAATGATTCTCTAATTCTAAGGAAAGCAGCATGGAGGTGGAGCTGAGGCATTGTTCCTGCATCCAGCACTAATGTGCACAGATGAGGAGGAAGGAGGCTGTAGAAGTGGCACAGAGAAAAAGCACAAGCAATGCCTATAAAGTAGATCCCTAACTGCAAAATCAGTGACCATCACACGGCCTGGGCTCTGTGCTGCACAAATCAAACTGCAGTAACCAGTTTTATAACCCAGGCTGTGTTTTCCATAGGTGCCAATGGCTCTTCCTTGGTGCAAGATGAGCAGCTGTGAAAAGTGGGTATCTGTGGGGAGCTGAAGGAGCAGCTGGGGCCACAGCATGGCTGGCCTGACCACTCAGTTATTCTAAGAGGGAAACCACCATCGTTTTGGCAAGTACAGAGCAGAAGCCAAAGACAGAAAATTGTAAGTATTTTATGATACCGGCTTTTTAGCTTCAAATTAAACTTCAAATATATCTACAGGGCACAGTGGAGGTAGATGGTCAAAGGTAGTGGGAGAAGTCATAGCCACCCTGGTGGAAGTCAATCCATCTTAGTACTCTTTAGGAGGGTCAGTTAGCCCAACAAGTGTTGTGTAGTCTCATGCTATTATTTTTTATTAAAATAATGTTGGGTTTTTTTTAAGGTAGGGTTGACATAATGGCAAGAAAGTTGTTTATTCTTTTATCTAAATATTTTTAAGCCATATTAGGTTAAAAATGACAGCTGCATTATATCATGCAGTTAATATTTGAAGTTTCAAAACTCAACCTATATTGCCCAGATGAAATGAGGATCAGGCAGAGAAGAGAAGCTTATTCTTGACACACTGAAAAAAGGGACCAAGCGTTTCAGTTGCTTGATCTTCCAGCGATCTCCTCTGACTTGGGCAAACCTAAAATGATTTAGAGTCAACATTTTAACATCTTTTTTTTTTTTTTTAGAAAAGCTCAGACTTTGATTTGGCAAAGTTGTGCCACGGTGTTTTCAAAGGCATCTATCACTCCTTTCAACAAGAGAAGGGAAAGATTCACATTTCTAAAGATGTGACCACGTATACTTTTTTCCATTTGCAGTGCAGGAATAAGAGTGTCACCCTCTCTCGCTCTGGCCTGGCATTTAAAGTGTGACTTTTATATTTGTCTTTCGCTGTGTCTTTTTCCAGAACCTTGTAAAATGGGTCTCTTACCCTGGCTAAACTTTTATTACTGAAATATGGTACAATTAGTGCACGTATGGAATTAAAACTAATTCTGAATGAAATGAAAACCATCTAAATGCTAATTGAGACTTACTATACAGCTTCCAATAATACGTGGAAATTAAGATTATGAAAAACAGCTATGTGTTTAGTCATAAATGTAGGGGGTTTTAATGTCTTTTTCACCAGGTCACAGCATAAAACATTGAAATGGTAATGAGTAGTTTTCAATATTAATGCAATTCTACATGTGGTTTTCAGAAAGTTTATTAATATTAGTGAGCAGTTTATGCAACCGTAAGCTAACAGGCAGTGTTTCTTCCTGTGACATTTGAAAAAAAACAGAAATTGAATCCTAATAACAGCTGTCTCTGCTAAAATAAACAGCTGTTTGGCACAAATTTAGTCCACATATCCATATATTATGTATAATAAATACCCACATTTGAGCACAACGGTCTGACTCTTGCAATTAGCTGCTCAGGTGGATAATCATATTGTTCTCACTGGGATTGGAATGGGGCTATCAGATGAATATCCAGCTGCTTCCAAGCCTTTTAAGGAAAGAAACACAAACCTACAGCCTTAGCTCCAACTTTTGTGGTTGTGGTCAGGCTTCCAGGAGGGGTTTAGCATCCAGTGTGGTAAATACTATTTATCTGCCCATTTAATCTGGTGCACCAAGGGATACTAAACACTTTTTCTGAGTGGACCCTAAACTACAGTTCCTGGAAAACCCTTTAAAGCCTCCCAAGATGCTGCTGGAGAAATGTGGCTTTCCTACTGAGCAGGTAAACTATGTTTGAGCTTAAGTTCAGGTGCTGAAAACTTGTGTGAAATTAGTCATTGCTTCGTATCTGCATATGTGACAGGGCTGCATTATGTGCGGGTGCCCAAGTCGCAGCAGGTATGTGGTAGAGAAAGGAGGTGATGGTGCCATCTTCTCTCTCAGGGAGCCAAAGGAAATAAAGGGCAAGAGCTCTGTCCTTTCTTCTCTCAGTCCTGTCCAGATAATGAGCATATCAGCTCTGGTGCTGAGCTAATACAATTCTCAGAATGACTTCACATAAAAGAAACAGCAAAGGCACTGAAGTGAAGGAGGGTGAATTTTGAGTTATGAGGACAGTATGTTTATACCTTCCTGCCATTCCCATATAAAGCAGTGTCAGGAGAGAGTTTCTGCTTTCTGCAGAATTTATTATATAAATATGAAGTCAAGAATCTCAGTTCTTCTTATTGTTAACTGTTAATTAAAAAAAGAAACTAACTTTACAAAAGTTTCCTGGTTTTATTATTTTTTTCAAGTTTACTTTTGAGATAGAGATTTATTGCATGGGAGAGAATCCAGTCACTTCAAGATAGACTTTCCTTTTATAAAGGAGATGACCCCAGCAGTAAGACTGTAACAAATATGCTCCATCACACCTGGTGTGGAGTGGTGATCTAAGGTGTTATTACCCCAGTCACCAGCATGGTCATCTGCTGGAGAGCTGGCACAAAACACCCTAACAGCCCATGGCCTGACATAAATCAACATCCTCCCCAGATGAGGCATTTTAACAAGCGATCAGTCCCATCAATGTTTTAAACTAATACACTGTCTGCTCAGCTGGATAATAGGTATACAAGCATGTCCAGTTTTCTGGTGTTTGCTATAATGGTGGTAAATGTGGAAAGGGTTGCAGGAAGACTGCTGGGTTCAAAGCAAGCTCTTCATGGTCATGGCAAAATCCTCCTCAGACCTACAGTACCACCTTTCTACATGTGACATAAGGCACCAGCTGACAATTTTAGGCATCTTGTCTCTTTCTGGTATTGAGGAGGTAATAAAGAAGACATGTATATGTCTTTACTGCAGGCCATATGTATTTCACAATATTTTTAATGGAGTGATACCTGGTTTTGATAAAATATTTTTTAAAAGGCTTAATTCAGGCTTCCTTTTGCAGAACAATAAATATTATGCTTGGTTTTCATCATCATCCATACCTCCAAAAAGAGCATTTCCCTTCTTTGTATATGCAAGGTTCACTACTTCCCAGCATTTCAAAAACTGCCGCTTCAGTATCTAATTCCCAACTGAAAATTAAGCGTATGTAATACTAATGTTTTGAGGCCATGTCATATCAGTTATGCAGAGTGGTTTCACGAGGGTCAGAAGTAATAAATAGCCCATTCTTTTTAGGACTTTTTTTTTTTTTTTTGTCACCGAAAAGAATTTGCACCAAAAGAAGTAGGGTTTCCCACTGCAATTAAGCTAATTTCATAAACAGAGAAGTAACAGTTTTCATACATGCAAGTATAATGAATTGGAGTGATATGCCTGTAATTGATTGCTTGTTCTGCATCCCTGGTAGGAGTAGCAGCAGATTGGCAAGGTGACATAACAACTATTTGCAAGCCTACATGCTGTTGGATGTTACTAAGGTAACTAAATTGCGCAGCAATCTGCCTGAAGTCCCTATGAAGATAAAGCGGTCAGCGCTGCTGCGCTTCCAAAATGTCAGGTACTGACCCTTTTCCATATTACTTGGGATCTAATGAGCAGCAGAAATCATTTGGTCACAATATTACAGATAGCTTGCAGGAAAACTAGAATATTCTGTGTTTTTTCAATTCCTCCCAGCCCTGTTCTTTACAGAATATTCCTGACGATGAAAATGTTACACAAGCAAAATTCAGTCTTCACTTGTGCTTCTTCTTCATTTGAAGTTGCTCAGAGGAGCAAGGCAGAGGAAGGTGTCTCAAAATAGGGTCTCTCCTCCCAAGGAACAAGCGATAGGATGAGGAAATGGACTCAAGTTGCACCAGGGGAGGTTTAGGTTGGACATGAGGAACAATTTCTTCCCTGCAAGGGCTGTCAAGGCCTGGCCCAGACTGCCCATGGCAGTGGTGGAGGCCTCATCGCTGCAGGGGTTTCAAAGCTGTGGAGATGTGGTGCTGAGGAACATGGTTTAGTGGTAGATTTGGCAGTGCTGGGTTAACAGGTGGACTTCGTGGTCTTAAATGTATCTTCCAACAAAAATGATTCTATGTTTTTATGAGACCACTTTTGAAACCTCCCAGTCCTTGACCAGCCTAGAAGCAAAAATACCTCCCTATAACGCAGGATTTATGCACTGTGGTGTGAAAAAGAGTCTGCCCTAACAACCCCTCTTCCTGACCTGGGCACTGGAAGAAGAAACATTCCAGTGTGAGTGGCAATGTCTGTAGCCAGGACAGCTGTCGCTGGGAGGAGGCTTTGAACAAGCCTCATGCAGCTGAAGTGAACTGAAGCGAACTGAAGCCTTTCTCCTTCAAATGAGTTTTACACCGTGCTGCATCAGGCAGTGAACATCAGTCCTTGAAGACCACCTGTACCATATATTGAGTTGGAGATCAAGGCTTCTTTAGCAGACTGTAGTCCTGGATTTATTATCAAGGGACTTTTGCCTATATGTGAGATTTCTCCTGCCTTCTCTTGGGAGAATCATCCCTCCTCTTCATGTCCTGACGTTTTTGGAAGCACTGTAGCAGGTCTCAGCCATAAAGGCAAACTCAACATCTGATAATTTCAGCAGACAGGGAGCCAGTTCACAAGCTCCTACCAAGCCAATTGGAGGAATGTGCTACCTACAGGGTTCAGAAACCCCTTCCAGAAGCCTAGCAGGAGCCTGAAAAGATCTGAGACACCACCTCATAAATGATTAGGTAATAGTGAAGATGAAAATCTGAACAGCAGCCATTTACATAATGTCCAAGGTCACTACATTTTGAAAAAGTCACAGTGTTAATGCAATACACTCTGGGCAGGTAGTGCATCCCAAAGCGTTCGGCTTTATGGCATCGTTCAGTGCATCGACTGTTAGTGCCCACAGAAAATCCTTTACTGGTACATTTTATGGCTAATGATATAAAATGGTCCAGTGATATTATTTACACAGGCAGACACCCGGTAAGACATTCCAAATGGCAGTGGGGAAAAAAAAAAAGCAAGTATATGCATGCATTTTATGATTTTTCACCCAGAAACAGAGTCCCTGGGGAAAAATAATGGGAAAAATGGGAATTTTTAAGGAAATGCAGGATATTTTACTAGAACAGCTGTGATGCAAAACAAAAAAAGATCTTGAAGGGATCTGGGGGAATATTAATTATCCCCCAAAAGATTCCACTTCTTTTTTGTTCAGCCTGGAGAAAAGAAGGTTGAGGGGAGACCTTACTGAAGCCTTTCAGTGCTTAAAGGGGTGCCTTAAGAAAGATGGGGACAGACTTTTCAGCAGGGCCTGTTGTGATAGGACAAGGGGTGACGGTTTTAAACTAAAAGAGGGAGATTGAGACTGGAAAGAAGGGAGAAATTTTTGATGCCGAGGGTGGTAAGACCATAGCCCAGGTTGCTCAGAGAGGTGGTTGATGCCTCATCCCTGGAACCATTCCAGGTGAGGTTGGTTGGGGCTCTGAGCAACTTGCTCTAGTTGCAGATGTCCCTGCTCACTGAAGGAGGGGTTGGACTGGATGACCTTGAAAGGTCCCTTCCCATCCAAACCAGTCTATGATTCTACTTTTGGTTCGTCATCTCAGACTACACAAAATACCCAGCTCACTGTTTGTCCCTTGATGAGCTTCCTCTGTGAGCTGGGACCAGATCATCTCCCTGCTATGGGAAATCTGGTTCTCAACAGGCTTTGGCATTGTCCCTGACTCTGTCAGGGCACAGACTTCCCTCTGAACACATATTCTGCCCTCTTGGTTTTTCTTTGCTATCATTTGCAAGTATATAAACCCTGCCAGATGTGCAAGGGGGCAGTTCTTGCCTTTGCCACTGTGACAATAGCAAAGGGGTTGTTAAAAGTTGGCTGTTGATCTACTTAAATGGAATATTGTCAGGAAAAATAAAGCAAAAGGGAGCTGCCATTTGGTTCTTGAAGGGTTTGGTTTGGTTTCAGAGGGGTAGAATCCTAGAATCGTTTTAGTTGGAAAAGACCTTCAAGATCATCAAGTCCCACTGTTAATCCAGCACCGCCAGGTCACCACTCAGCCGCGACCCTCAACACCTCATCTACACAGCTTTGAAACCCCTGCAGCGATGGGGCCTCCACCACTGCCCTGGGCAGCCTGGGCCAGCCCTTGACAGTTCTTCTGGAAGGAGAAAGGGACGGTCCCGGAGCGCGTGGGGATCAAGAACAGTGACAAGGACCGGGCCACTCCGTCCCAGTGGGCCCTGCTCAGCCCCTAATGAGCCCTTAACGAGCTCGTCAGCGGCCGCCACCGCCCTGAGCCAGCC
>JAAGNO010023136.1:0-13596 GCA_033439905.1 Ceryle rudis | reverse complement strand
TTCCCAGTTCCACGTGGATTGAAGCATCGCACATCTCAGGGCCTTTCTCTGTAGAAACACTGATTTTAACTGCGGTGAGTGCCCACCATTTTGGCAGAGACCTAGAGCACTTCCCTGGGCTGTGGGCCTACAAGCAGGGTGCATGGCCTTTCTCATGCGCCTGTCTGTGCAAACCACCATGCAAACTGTGGCGTTCTCTTGATCCCTGTTTGTACGCCCTGTTTGCACATTTTAATTTTATTTTTGTGTGGGTATGTATACATGTGTATATAATTTTTTATTTTCTTAAACCTGGGGGAAAAAGATTATTTCTGTGAGAGAGCAGAGGCAGTGAGTTTGACAGAGGGAGTAGCTAAACTGAGTTCCTTGTTCTTAAGCCTTTTCATGACACCGATGTTAGTGTAAACTTGAATTTGAAACATGCTAGTATTATGCTCTTATTTTTTTAAAAAGTCAGTTGAATATCACAGTTGGAAATACTGATATATCAGTTTTAAACTTTGTGAAAGAAGAAATGTTTTTTTAAAAGAAAGATTTTTATTTTTTTTTTTTTGAGGTTTGGCTGAAGTACAGGAAAAACAAGGACACAGTCTGCACCTGGAAATATGTGACAGCTAGTGATTTGCCTTGGCATAAACTTGTTCTCTTCTAGCTCTTAGACTATAGTGATCTCAGCGGTAGAAATAAAAAGTACTAACTTTCTCTACGATGTTTAGAAAGGTTAGGGTTTGGGGGTGTTTTTGGAGGGGGCTTGGTGGTGTTTGTTTTTTGGGTTTTTTTTTAATGCTGAAAATTGAGCATTTATCCTCTAGTATTTACTGTATAGTGTTTTGACTAGAGTTCCTCATCATTGTTACTGTTAGTTTAAATCCATTATATTTTTTCAGAGTAAAGTCCTTTGATATACAGACTATTGCAGCTATTTGAGTTTTAAAAGTACTGTCATGCAGTGCTGCTTCTACAGTTTCAGCAATCTATAGTGTATCTTCATTGCAGAATATGAAGAATGTACTCTCATGTTGTCCTGCTTCCTACCTCCGTTGCAGATACAAACATTAGGTTTTTGGGTTATAATACTGCCCTTGTAGGGGTTGTGTCTTGAAGTCAAAGTTCTACTGAAGCTTAGGGTAGCAATGAACCTCACCCCCAGTGAAAACACGATAAATTAAATGTGTGTTGGTAGTCCTCGGAGCCTTCTACAGCTGGTCATACAAGTTCTCCACACTTTGGTAAAAATTAAGTCACAGCTATGCATCTTGTCTGGTTTTGCTGTAGTTACATCAAGATCTTTGTGAATATGTGGTACATATAAGAGACAGAAACTCTAATGTAGTTTCACACATCTGCATTAATTTGGATGACTAGAGTTGAAGTATGCACTAGTCTTCTGTGCTTGAACTCCTATAGGTACTTTTTGACAGTGAATTTGAAACTTTTTAAAGCATGTATGAGCATTGCTATAGCATCTCAAGATACGATAAATGTTTTAGCAAGGCCTTGTTTTCAAAAAAAATTTGCTGATGCTCAGTTTGCCTTTTCCCATTTTCTTGTGCTGATTTAACACAAATGGGATAAGAGAGCTTAGTAAGACTTATGGATGGTAGGACCTTTAAGTTTTCTGGTTTGTTTTTTTTTTTTTTTCTTTATTTTTTCTTTATGCTAAGTACAAATTAGCTGTCTATGGTAGTGATCCTGCATTCTTTCTCTTAGAGGGTTCTATTAGGGTAGTCCTGAAACAATTGTGATGAACCTTATTATTTGATTCCCCCCCCTTGTTTCTTGTATTTTCCTTCCTTCAGTTTCCCATCCCTCTTGGTTCTAGGTACAGATTTGTATTATAAACTTGCATTTATTAATAAGTCACTTGAATATTGACTTTGAAACTTCTACTCTTTTTCAGGTGTTACTATTCGTTGATATGCAGTCTGGTCATATTACCTTCATGTACAAATTGGGTCAATTTACTGTGAGAAGCAGGGATGATGAGATAAGTCTTATTCTGCTGATCCTATTAAGCCCAGTGGGGAAATCCATCCCCAGGCAGCCATTGTTAAGAGGCCATATTGCCAACATAAGGAGTATATGTATTTTGTCTGAACACTGAATATTGTATGACCCACTTAATGGAGAGCATAGATGATAGCTAGTTGCTCTCTGCATAAAGAAAATTATTTGGAATTAGTTGAGTTCTTTACATCTAGCTCCTGAACAAATACTTGTAATATTTATTAGATTTTTTTTTTTTCTTTCTGTCTCACAATCATTTTGGTTTTGAACTTGTCATTTACTTTGGCCTTTCTAATTTTCTTCCTGTACAGCCTCATGGAACCTTTGTAGTCTTCCTGAGCTTCCTGCCCCTTCTTCCATAGGCCACAGACTTTCCTTTTCTTCCTGAGTTCCAGCCAAAGGTCTTTGTTCAACCAGGACAGTGTCTTCCCTGACAGCTCATCTTTTGGTACACTGGGATGGCTGCTCCTGCACATTAAAGATTTCTCTATTGAGGCATGTCCAGCCTTTCTGTACTCCTTTGCCCTTCAGGACTGCCTCCCAAGGGACTCTGTCAACTAGTCTCCTAAACTGGCTCGGAGGGCAAACTTTGGCCTAAGTCTGATCTCATGTCAGTAAGATTCACAGTTGATGGGAAATTTTTACAGTTTAATGTTTTTCAGCCTTTAATAGTAAGGCCAGTTGTTCTCTGAGTGCCCAGCCCCCTGAGCTGGATGACAGGGCTGGGGAGCAGAATAATCCAATCGGAAATGGTCGTTGACCTGCTATGGCACTTAGACACACAAGTCTCTGGGGCTGCACGGGATCCACCCAAGAGTACTGAGGGAGCTGGTGTGCTCACCAAGCCACTTTCCATCAAGTATCAGCAGTCCTGGCTAACTGAGGAGGTCCCAGTTGCCTGGAGGCTAGTAAATGTGATGCCTGTCTACAAGAAATGCTGGAAGGAGGATCCAGGGAACTACAGGTCTGTGAGTCTGACCTTGGTACCAGGGAAGGTTATGGAGCAGATCATTCTGAGTACCATCATGCAGTACATGCAGGACAATCTGATGATCAGGCCCAGTCAGCATGGGCTTATGAAAGGCAGGTCCTGCTTCACTAACCTGATCTCCTTCTATGACAAGATGACCCACTCAGTGAATGAGGGAACAGCTGTGGATGTTGTCTGCCTGGAGTTTAGTAAAGCTTTTGTCACTATTTCCCACAGCATTCTTCTGGAGAAATTGGCTACTCATAGCTTGGATGGGTGTATACTTTGCTGGGTAAAAATAATGGCTGGCTGGCTGGGCCCAGAGAGTGGTGGTGAATGGAATTAAATCCAGTTGGCAGTCAGTCACAAGTGGTGTTCCCCAGGGCTCACTACTGGGGCCAGTTCTGTTTAATATCTTTATCAATGATCTGGATGGGGGGATCGAGGGCACCCTCAGTAAATTTCCAGACAAAACCAAGTTGGGTGGGAGTACTGATCTCCTTGAAGGTAGGGAGGCTTTACAGAGGGATCTGGCCAGGCTGGATCAATGTTGGGTGTTGGTCAACATCTGGCTGAATATGAGCCAGTGTATGCTCAGATGGCCAAGAAGGCCACCAGCATCCTGGCTTGTATCAGTGATAGTGTGGCCAGCAGGACTAGGGAAGTGATTGTATCTCCATACTTGACATTGAGGGGCCAGAGCATGTCCAGAGAAGGGCAATGAAGCTGGTGAAGTGTCTAAAGCACAAGTCTTATGAAGAGCGGCTGAGGGACCTAGGGTTGTTCAGCCTGGAGAAAAGGAGGATCAGGGGAGACCTTCTCACACTCTACAATTCTCTGAAAAGAGTTTGGAGTTAGGTGGGGTCAGTCTTTTCTCCCAAGCAACAAGCAATAGGACAAGAGGAAATGGTCTCAAGTTGCACCAGGAAGTTTAAATTGAACATTAAGAACCATTTCTTCACAGGAAGGGCTGTCAAAGCCTGGAACAGGCTTCCCAGGTCAGTGGTGGATTCCCCATCTCTGGAGGGGTTTAAAATCCACACAGATGTGCTGCTGAGAG
This sequence comes from Ceryle rudis, assembly GCA_033439905.1. Taxonomy (NCBI): domain Eukaryota; kingdom Metazoa; phylum Chordata; class Aves; order Coraciiformes; family Cerylidae; genus Ceryle; species Ceryle rudis. The sequence continues at coordinate 9,559 of JAAGNO010023136.1, read as the reverse complement.
ACATGGTTTAGTGGTGATTTGGCAGTGCTGGGTTAATGGTTGGACTTGATCTTAAGGGTCTCTCCCAACCAAAATGATTCTATGATTCTATAATTCTTTCACTTAAATATGCATTGGTCCTAGAAGTTATGTTTTCATTGTAGTCAATACATCTGTGTATCTTGGAAATACTATAGAATTATCTGTCTCCTTAAAAGTGTGGGTTTTTTTTTTTCCTACAAGCAGTAAATTAAAAAAAAACAAAAACCCACAACTCCCTCAGAATAAAACTAAAAAAACCCCACTCCAAACAAATCAACTCCCCCACCCTATGCAAATCCACAACATATATTTATTTGGCAGCAGCATACTCTAGGGTTTGGATCCTGTACTAAGAGAGATATCTGATGAATATCAGATAAACAACTGCAAACATACTTGTTCAAAATATGTATAAATCAAAATTGAAGCACTGGATATATGAGGTTATTTGGTTACTAGCTTCTAAACTTATATAACTTAAATATCTGTCCTGTAACAGAGTATGTTATTAGGTGTAAGCATATTCTTAAGTAACAGAAGACTGCGAATAACAGTTCATCACTAGAGAAGTACTATTTTGCATAGCAAGCTTTTTTGAACACCTCCCCCCCCATTTCTTGAAGACATTATATTGGTAACCTTGAATATTGAGATTATTCAATTAACTGGAGAAGAGGAATAAGAGAATGATTAAAAAAAAAAAAAAAAAAAAAGAAACCACACAAAACAAAAAAAAGACCAAACAAAAACGCAAAAACAAACAGTAACAAAACAACCAAACAGAAAAGCAAAACAAACAAAACCAACCCCCTCAAAAAAAAAAAGAAAAAGGAGAGGGGGGAAAAAAAAAAAACAAAACAAAACCAAAAAACAACCCACAACCTAGCCACCTAGCAGAAGAAATGTTAAACATTTCATGCCATAAAGTCGTGTCTGTGACTGAGCATTCTCTGTGGATGCTTTTCCCTCCCTCCCCTCCTTCTGAATAGTCCCCTTTCTGTAGGGGGAAAGATTGTGTCTATCCACACACTACCTGACCAGCCTCTCTGCGAAGTCGTCAGAAGCCTGCATCCTAAGCCTGATTGCATATGGAGAGCTGTTAGTCTTGGTCATTACAAGCCTTTTCTTCTCAGAGACCACTATCTAGCAGTATTCTGAGTTTATAATCCCAACAGAAATGGGAAGGCTTTGAATATTGTAGTCTCTCGTTTATTTGTTTTTTCCTCTGCTCACGCTGGCTTTTGTTACAGATCTGGTTCCCCGCAGGAATTTTCTTTAACAGTTTGTAGAGTTTTCTTTGCTGGGAAGTCGTGGCATCTGCAGGATCAATCAAGCCAAAGTTCGATGCACTGTATATACATCAGAAGCAGCAAAAACTATGCTATTTCTAGCTGGATTTCCTGTGAAGTTCTTGATTCCTGCGATTGATTTTTATGAGCTAAATATTCACACATTCATATCATAATTCTTTTATATGGGGTCAGTGCAAAAGGAAAGGATTCTCTCCTATACTAACAATTGCTTTTCTTATAAGGCTGAAGTTACCTTAAAGCTTTCTGTACTAGTGTAGCTTATGTTCAGACTTGCTTTGTATTCTGCTTTAGATGTGTATATAAAGTCTAGTTTGAGAATTTCATAAATTATGGATAAAAATAATTTGTGGAGCCGTAGATAACTGGTAAGTTACACATCATCATTTATACTGTAGTTCACACATACGCAATCTGCCGGTATAACTTCATACAGCGTCAGACACTGCAACACGATAATACCACTGCTCATAGGCCCTAAATAATGACTTTATTTTTTTTTAGACAGTGAGACTTTTCCTTAAAATATATTCACATTTAATATCTTATTACACTGGCAAGAGGAACATTTTAAAAGAACAGCTACAGTATCTCCTCACTACATGATAGATGCTACAGAAATGAAACTCAATCACTTGTTCACTGTCTGTACCTATCTGTGTTTTCACGCTTGCCTTGTAAGCAAAAGGTTTAAATATTCACATTAAGAAAAAAAGGGAGGTTCTCAAAAAAACTTAGTCATTAAGTAAGTGACACAAGGAACTGCTGTGAGCCTAGGCTTTCCTAAGAGAGGTGAGACAGTGATTTATTACATTGTCATCAAATTACCTTCTTAAACTTGGCAGCAAAGTTACAGTTTAAAGTAAACTTTTAAGTGTAAGCTGACAACATGACTGAGGTAACCTCAGCCAAATAAATGTATCCAACTGAATACTTCATTTCCCCTGTGAAATTATTCTGGAGATCAGTGTGATGCTATCGGGGTTTATGGGATCGCTGTCAGAATGACTTGTTCTTTGTATTACTCAGAATTATGCAGCTTGAGAGGATGCTAGAAAGGTCCCTCATTTCCTATGGCTTTTTAGTATCTATGCTGAAGTCTATAAAAAGAATTAAGAGATTCCAGTTTTAATGACATTTGAGAAGTCAGATTGGTTTTTGAATGTAAACCAGAGTACTCTGATTGAAGAATTGACATGTTGTCTTTTACAGTTTATGCACGAGTGAGAGACCTGTTTGTGTTACTGTATTGTGTTCAAATGTCAAGTCTGCTTCTATCTAGTTACTAGGGTGCCTGAAGAGAAAGCAATAGATTTGTGTCTCTATACTCAGAAAATAAAGACACAATACTAATGAGTTCTATCACTAGAGATAAATTCAAGAAACACTGGTGGTAGTATAGTGTACTGTAGACCAAGTATCTTTATAGCATATGTTGTATATCATAACTGAGCATAAAATCAACTCTACACCACATGAATACTACACTTCGTATCTTAAGATTAAGCAAACAGCTGCACTTCGGTTTATCTCCTTTTATATAAGAATATAAAAATAAAACAACAACAAAGTAAATGCAGCAATGCAGATTTTTTCTTCAGTGTTATGTATAACCAAATAAACATTTGTTTCCTAGCAGCAAAGCTATTTTTTTTATTTCAGATCTCTCAAAAGAAGAATACTGAAAATATTTTATAAGAGTGGTCAAATATTAATAAAAGACTAGAACCTTAGGCTACGATTTTTGGCTGAAACTTTTTTGTACTTAGTTTTCACTAGTTTTTAGGGGTTATTGAGGGGAGAGGAAAATGAAACCAGAGCTTTTCCATGGAAAAGAAGGGGAGGGGGGAAGAGAGGGTCTCCTCAATTCTATTATCAACAAACAGTAATATTTGTCTACTGCCTGATTTCTCCTGTCTACATTAAATCTTAGTCTTGCATGCCAGAAGAAACCTTTCTAAATTATCAATGTTTCTCTTTAATTTACCACTGAATTACTACCATTAGTTTGAAGGCTGTGTTTGAGTTTTTGATAGAACTTTGATTGAAGAAATCGTGGATAAGAATCCCTTTCCATGTGCATATAAATTATTCTCTGTGCTTCATCAAAACAGGACTGTGTTGGCTCTTGAATATTCCTTATAATCGCTTTCCTTGCAGGACTGTCAATGTTAATCTGAAAAAGAAAACAGCATTACCAAAGTATTAGTGAATATATGCAAAGAAAGAGTAAGGAAGAGTGAATGCTGAATCATTCTGAATGCTTTTTATTTGTATCTTCTTATATACCCTCTAATATAAGATCAGCACATAACCAAAAATATTGATTCTAGCAGTGTGGATTTCTCTTTATAATGCCAGAACTCCCTGTCTCATTAGTTGACCAGTTTGCTCCTCTTTTGGTGTTAGATTTAGTAAGAGGTATGTGAGTGGCTGGATAGGGAGCTTGCTCCCTTGGGAACAGGAAGCCTGGAAGACCAAGAGTTTTGATTTCTTATGAGTCCAAGTGGTTGGAGGTGCACAGTACTGGTGAAAAACCATTGCCAACATTATGATGATCTCGGAGATAAGATAAACCTGAGCCTATACATCAACCTTGTTTAGGAAAAATTTTGATTCCTAGAGCTCTTCTGCTGCAATCCAGGCTTTGTAGAAGGTAATGAAGCTCTATGGGTGTGTAATAGTAGAAAGGTCTAGTAATAGGAAAATATATTGGATAAAATGGGAAATTTTGATAATCCATGATCTCATGATGAATTACACTGGGTTTTTTAGCCTGACATTATTAGTGTTGGGAGGAGAGCTCTAAAGATGTGAAGTTACTGCTGCTGTCTTTCTTCCTGTTGTAGACAAGTCATCTGAATTACACCCCTTTAAATGCTGCTGAATTTGAATAAAACTGTGTTTAAAATCCTCATGAGCATCTACCTTTTTTAGGGGTACCTTGTTCTTATGTTAATAGTGAAACATTAAATCAGCGTGTCCTGAAGACCTAGAAGCCAGATAGTCAACAGCAATGTTCAAATACATACTATTTTAGGAAAAAAAACAACAATCGCACAGCTTATTTTTAACCATCCTCATTTAAGCCCTTACGCTTAAGTAATTAAGTTGTGGTTGGCAATACTGACATTCTTCTTTGGGAAATGCATATGTCTTGCTGAATTTCCTATAGCTGCACATGCTAAAAATAAAAACAGAAAAATGAATTTTCTTGCCAATTGGCATTTAAAACCAACAGAGAGAATTTTTAAATTTCCTCAAGTTTTGGATTAGTGGGAGTGGTTCAGTCACTTAAAACAGTAACCGCTCTTGGCCAACATCTGGTAATCCAGCTGAGTTGGTTTTGGCTTGCCTTTCAGTGTCAACAGGGAGGCTGCATTTTGAGATTCTGTAATAGTTTTATTATTATGCAAAAACCAGAAAATAATCTAGCCTTATTTTTCAGTTATGTCAGTCTGCCAGAGTCAGCAGCAATAAAAGCCATTATTGGCTTATTTTCATGAGTAATAAGCAGGAATAGTTAAAGGTCATACAGTATGACCTGCTGGGCAGGAATGACTCTCTTTTTATATAGCCGTTTGTTGGGGTGTGGAAATCACTCCAAATACTTTACATACAAATCTGCTCTGTTTTTCCTAAATCTTGTGCTGATGGAAGCAGAAAATAATTAATCTGTCTTGGAACATTTCTTTTAGCCCATTTTATAAAGGTGACAGCACTGGATAAAGATTTTACTTCATTTATGTTTACTCTTGCAGAGACCAGAGAAATACATACATGTAGCAATGGCATAATCCAAGATCTATTGAAGTAAAATCAATGATCCCTGGATCAGATCCAATAAAGAATAGAACAGATCCAAGAACTTGGGTTTTAATCTACTTGTGCTTTTTGATTGTGTCCTTGGCACAGATGTAATTGAAAGATATGCCTACAGACAAGATTGAAGGCAAGTATTAAAATTCTGGGTTGCAAAAGTATTTGGGGAAGATGAATAGCAAAATCTTTCACTCCCTTTAGTGCAAGAGGTGCTAGGCATTTGTTGTTGCTTTTTGTCAGCTACATTACAGATCAGGCATTTCTATTAGAGGAAATAGAGCTCATGGTATTATATGTCACCTCGTTGGGAGCCTGGGGTTGAATGTAACTTGTAAAAAGCTTCCTGGCCATGGACATTCTTTTCCTCTGTGATGTGATCTTCTTATAAGCTTCACAAGCAAGCCAGAATTCTATATTTTCATCACTATGCTCTGTCTTCAAGTAGCTCTTGTAGATCATAGGCCCATCTGTAAATATTTCAGAAGCCAAATTTATATACCACATATATATATATATATCACAGTCCTTTTAAGGAAATAGGGACATTTGCAAGACAGCATAGTTCTTGACTGTACATCTATAAATATTCTTATTAGATTATGCCACAGTGGGCAATTAAACACACAAACTTGTAGCCTGGAGCCCTACATCCCAACATTGCACTTTCCTGTATGTGCAGAGCTCCCTTTAATCACGGTGGCATTTCACTATGCTCCACAGAGCACTGACAAATTTGTTCTTCCTGGTTGTTATGAACACTATCAAGTGACTGACAAGCACTGGTTCTAGTTTTGTGCAGAAGATATCTAGGTATTATTAAATAATAATGATCTGAATTTAAAAAAAAAAAAAAAAAAAACAAAAAAAAAAAACAACCACCAAAAAATAGAGGCTCTTTCCTTGGGGAAAGAATTTGGGGAAAAAAAAAATTAGCAAAAAAAGGGAATAACTTTATTCTTGCTGCTGTAATTGAGTGAAGTAAAGCACTTAAGAGTATTCTCCTTGGCAAATAAGTCGTTCTGCACCTGAGGATGTCTTTGAAACACCAAGCAATGAAGTTTTGACAGCAGCAGTGAGTGGGATCTTGGCAAAGATTAAATTCCTGACGCTGCCTTTTGTCATGTCATTAGACTTGCTTTGTACAGAATTAGATGATAGAGGAGCTAAAATGCCTCTAGACAGGAGACCATTTATGACTACTGCTGTACTTGGAGATAGCACTTGAGCAGAAATGGTGTTTGCAGTTCTAAGATACAGTTTCAGAGTAAAAACCCAAGAGAAATACTTGGACCTTTCATAATGAGCTACAAATCTATTGGCTTTAGAGTTTCTGGCTTTTCATGTAAGTACACCTTTGCATTTTCCGATGTCATTAACCATTAAATGAATTCCAAATCAACAGCTGGTGCCACCTAAGTGCAGTGAATGAGGCATTTTAAAAACATCAGCATCAGAGTCCTGCTGGAAGCTACAAGCGTTTTATTTAAAGGCAGCTTTCCTGATGGTGCAGCGCTCTGGGCTTTCGTGTTTCTAAAGACATTGAGCACTGCCTGTCATGGGGCACAACAGTGATCACATGCGTGCCTGCTGCTTGTGCTGTAATTTTGTCTCTTAACTGTTTTCTGTTGTGCACTTTCTACCTGTGCTTTCCCTGCAAACTCTAATACACTAGGTTGTTTGCCATTAAAGATTTTAACGGCAAAACATTTTTATTTACAATTGTTACAAATTCTGTCAATCTTCTTGTTCTTTGCAGTTTGTCTGTAGTTTGAAAATAATGCCAGTCGTCAAGAATAATTTGTAGAGGTTTGTGCTGTGATTTAACCCTATACATGACTCTCTCATTCATATTTTAAAAAGCTAACTCAGCCGTGATGATCCGGACTGGGGGCCATACGAGAAATGTGGGAGAGCTCTGAGCCCTGAATGAGGCAGAGGGATGCTTGAGTGGGAAAGCTCAGATTTGCTACTGCAGCTACAGTTCTTCCCATACCTGAGACAAGGGTCTGAGTTACGTTCCATGGCATTACACTGTAGAGATGTACCACTACGTATGATGCCTTTGCCATACACAGGATTTCCCAAGTCAACTTTTCTTTCACTTTCGTCTAATACGTATTGCTAGACAGTGCTTCAAGTGGGGATATGACAGATAAACCTGCCCTTATCACGTGCCTTTAAAAGAATTATATGTACTTGCAGAAATGGCAAGTTTGGGAAAACATTTACAGCATGCTACGTTTGTTTTCAGTGTGATGCATGCTAAGCATGTCACAAAGTTGTTTTTCATTAGTTGCATTTAAGACAACATTCCATGTCTTTTTTGCTTCATGTGAACTTTTTTTCAGTAATCCATCTGGGATACAAACATGCAATTACTTACATTTACTTGTTATCAGCTTTTCAAAAGACTGGGACCATTGTAGCACTTCCTCCAAAGACACTCTTTAGAAAAAAGGAGATTATTCTAAGATTAGCTGTGGTTCAAAGTATAAAAAAAATAATAAATGAAATTACGTTATTGAAAAATCTGTCCCCTAATTTAAATAAGATCTCTATGAAACTTAAATTTAAAAATATTTTTCTGGATGTCCTAGATCTTGTGTTTACTATGCTGAAGCAAATATTCTTCTTGCTGCAAGAAACACAGTTCCATCTCAATGTGCTCCCGTGTAATTCTTCTAGAAATGGTATTCTCTTATTTAAATCATGCTTAGGAGAAGCACAAGAAAAGTACTAGATTTCTAGATAGCACTGTCCTTGGGACAGGAATCAGCATATAGTTGGAGATGTTGTTCTGGACTTGATGATCTTGGAGGTCTGTTCCAGCCTCAGAAATTCTGTATGTGATTCTGCGTATGTTGATGTTTGTATTTAGTAGCAAAGTCTTTAAGATCTTGTAGTATTTAAAGGCATTTAACATCTAAGTTGATTTATCACCTGAGAACTGAAGATAAGCTCTGAGCATAATGTAAATAATGAAAGTTTAATCCTATCTTAGCTGTAAGGGACTTCCATCTTCCTCCAGTTGTTTACAATGCACTATGACACATTATTAACTAAACTAGACGGTTCTTGGAGCTGACTAAAATTGGATTTCTTCTTTCAGGTTTGCTATTCTTAAGCAATAATTTCATAGCTTGTAGAAGTCCTCTGTCTGATTCTGGGAAAGAGTATGGAAGTTAGTGAGATGAGAGACTAAACACTTTAAGGAAAACAAATGTTTGAGGGCCAGTAGCTCCATTTAGGTACATGTAGCTCCGTTTACCCCAACTGATTTTTAAGCGTTGCAGTTATAGGACAGCAATTGCTGGTAACTTGGAAAAAATGCTTATGCTTATATTAGTGGTAGTAAACACAAGGGATGTATTCCAGTGGGTGTTTTCCATTATGTCAGCCAAACCTGGGAGGAGTTCCCTTCTCATTCAGTATTTTGGTTTTGTATGAGCTACGATTTTGACAACAGCTACTTAGTATCATAGAAGTTGTTGGTGTTTGCTTGTTTGATGGGGTTTTTTTATTGAAATTAAGGCAAAATCTGGTTTAGTATGAGTGTTGCATGGTGCTTCACAGATGTCTGCTGCACAACAACCTTTTAAATTGGTGATCACACACATATTTTTAACTTGATAGAATCTTCTCTTTCTCTGAAAGAGTACCTGCTGTCATTCTCTGATTACTTTGTCAGGCTTTCCTGATCAATCTGACCTGATCAGAGAAATATATAGTAAAAGAAATGTTATCTTTATCCAACTGTGGTGTCAATAACTAGTAACTCTTGCCAGTAAAAGATCTGGTTTCTTTCCTTCTCATGAGCTACTGGCCTCCTCTCTGTATAAACTCACGGTTATGGGGAGTGAGAATCTCTAGTCCTTTAAAAGGTTTTTTGGGGTTTTGGTTTTTTTTTTTTTTTTCCCTTAAGAGCTGCTTCTGAGTCATAGCCACTGTTACTGACGCAGATAATTTTTCACCTCTGTCACATAGAGCAAGTGACAATCTTGTCTGTCTCACTGAGCATCATCCTAAGTAGGGCCATCTTATTTCCATTTCTGATTAGTTGTCTTTAGCTTTAATCTGTGAAGCAGAAAGAATGCTGCCTTCTGGGGTAGATGACACAGAGGAAAAACTTTTTACCTTTTTACTTTCCTTTTAAAATCAGGAAAATTTGAAACACAGTGAGGGAAGTATGAACATGGGTTATTAGAATCTGTATTAATGCCACTTTCATAGCTGCTGTGCTGACAGTAAAATTATTGCTGCACTGATTTGCAACATGACTGAATTTGCTGAAGAACACATATTGCACTCAAAGGAAGGCAAAGGAAGTCAGAAGAGAACGCGACGGTTTCTCTCGTCACGGTGGGAAGCAGGAGAAAATCTATGGTGGATGTGCTGGCAACCCCTTG
>JAAGNO010023134.1:0-19603 GCA_033439905.1 Ceryle rudis | reverse complement strand
GAAAGGCTGAGACCCCTGGGGCTCTTTAGTCTGGAGAAGAGAAGACTGAGAGGGGATTTGATAAATGTTTATAAATACATGAGGGCTGAGTGTTGAGAGGAAAGGGACAGCCTCTTCTCACTCGTGCCCTGTGAGAAGACAAGGGGGAATGGATATAAGCTGGAGCACAAGAGGCTCCACCTTAACATGAGGAGGAACTTCTTTACTGGAAGGGTCACAGAGCACTGGAACAGCCTCCCCAGAGAGGTTGTGGAGTCTCCTTCTCTGGAGATTTTCAAACCCCGCCTGGATGCGTTCCTTTGTGACCTATGCTAGATTATATGGTCCTGCTCTGGCAGGGGGGTTGGACTCGAAGATCTCCAAGGTCCCTTCCAACACCTGACACCCTGTGATACCTGTGTGATATTTTCTTGACATTTTCTTTTCCTCCTTTTCTGCCTGTCCTGTCTCTTTGAAGGGTCAGACATTGGTCACTAGACTTCTAGCCATCTACAGTCTGTTCTGTCATAAGCACGTGAGTGTTATGTTATCCCTTTGTCCTCTAATATAGTTGTCCCCACGTATTATCTTGTCAGCAGAAAGTGTTGAAGCTGTCTGAATGCCCATTCGAAGACTGACTGGCCTTAATTTGAAATCTAATGAGGTGAACTGGAAAACCTTGTACTGGGATACACCTAGGCCTTCTGAAAATAGGTTTCCTATTAAATCTTGTTTTCTTTAGGAGGTCTCATTGCAAAAACTAAGGAACTCCAGGATGCAACAGCATCATGAACATCAATATAATCATCTCAGTGGTGCACTCTGGACTCTGGTTCCTATTCCTCATCTCATATGAGCAAGGAACTTTGAATTATGGCACTTTATATCAATCACATTTTTTTTTTTTTAAAAAAAAAAAAAGTCCAACATTTGAAAGAGCAAATTTTAGAATCTTCTAAAACTTCCCAGTTATTTCATCATACAGTTTTTTTCCTAGCCTGTCAAAAAAAATTGTTAAAGTTACAAGTCTCAAAATCTTCAAAGTGAATATGGAAAAATAAGCCAAATCATCTGACTTTCCTTTCTTTCTTCCCCCAATTCCCAAAGAGAATAGAGGTTTTTTAAAGACAGAGGATGTTTCTTGATTTATACAGTGGAAATATATTATAAATATATGTTTTCCAATTATGATATTTTTCTCCTTCTGTGGTTGTAACACATTCTTGCAGCATAATCAGTCATAAAAAATTACCTTTAGTTTTGTTATAATAAAATTTCTCTTGAGTAATTATGAAAAACACAGAAATTCAAGCACTGCAATATGGATGAAAAGAAAACAGTATTTTTAATGTCATTTTAGTGCAACCTCAGAGCATGTCACAGTCAGTCATTCAGGCAGGAATAGGGTTGCCTAGTCTACCACCTTTTTAAATGATTATTCTCAGACTTTTAAGTATGTTTAATGCTATTTATATTTTTCCTCTGTGTTTGTCTTCAAGATTGCGGCATATGAAATATGGAGAGTGAGACGGTGTTTAAATTTAACAGTGCTATCAACAAATTTTCACATGAATCCAAACCCAAGTCTTTCAAATTCAGAGGTTGTGGTTTCCCATTCGAGAGATGCTACTGTTTCAGTAGTGTGTTTATAACCCCCCAGATAGCTTTGTGCCATCATCTCTGTTGTAAATTGCCCCACCTGTCATGCATTTTATAATTTGGCTTTTAAATTCTCCTAGTTCAAACTTGTCCTAAAAATATCAACTCAAGTGCAGATTTTCTTTGTTATATTTTCTCATTAAAGGATTTCTTTATTTTTTACAGCAAAGCTTCTTCAGGAATAATTAACAGTTGGCCTAGGAGTAGATACAGTGTCTGTGACTGACTTCTATGGCACATATCTGTATCTGCATTTAGCAGATACGGAATCTAGATGGAATAAGAAGTAAATGCATAACAACCACAAGGACCAAAAAAAGTCTAGCAACTGTAAGATCTGGTTCCTTCTGCAAATGATTGAAAGAAACCCTGAAAAATAGCAGGTTTGCCACCTACAATTTAGCAGTGTATCACAGGGTGTCAGGGATTGGAAGGGACCTTGGAGATCTTCAAGTCCAACCCTGCCTCAGTGTCCCTGAGCATTTGGTTTAGAAGCTGAAGAATGCTTTACAGTGCATAAGAAACTATTTCCTTGTGTGGTTTTTTTTTGGGGGGGAATTATCTGTGAAACTAGAATGAAGTCTCAGATAATAAAATACAGAAAGAGAGCAGAAATCTGAGTCAGACTGAATAAGGAGACAAAAGGAAAAAGTGTGAAGGAAGAAGGAAACAAAGGAAAAAAAATGTACTACTAGTATTTCCATTTTTCTTGATAAATTTTCTCCATCTTTATCATATCATGGGCCTTAGATTTTTTTTTTTTTTTTAATTTGCAGCCTTAGTTTTTAGGACTCTTGGGAGAGGAGATTTCCACTTTTCTGTGCCTTTTTACATCTACAAGGTTTACACTACCAGCACTTCCCCGACATACAAGAATGTTCTCTTGAGCTGGATTTGAACAGTGAAGAAAAACATCATCAAAGTGTGGTTGTCTCATGGGCAATTAGATGACCTCCCACCCATTTGGTATCCTTACGTAGGTAAAGATGTTACTTCAGGTTTCTAACTGGTATGTTATTTCCCAACTCCAAGTGCCACAAATATCTAAACACAGATTTGCATGTGGATTTGGGATGCAAAATTTGGAAATACCCCTCCAGGTACAGTTTTGAATCTGCTACAGAAATGCAGAATCTAATCACTTGTTTTTGGTCCCATTTCAATTGTAAACATTTATTCTGATACCTCATTGCAGTTCTCTTCCATGCCTTGTAAATGAACTGTAAATGACTCAATGTCTGAGGCTTCAGCTAATCCGATAATTTGCCTGCCAGCTCTGCCTCCCTGTGCGGTACCTGGGTGGACCTTTTAAAGGTTTTTACAGATGCCTTTTTCCCTTGCCACATCTTTAGGTTCTGATTTTTACGCATAGTTTTCATCTGCAAGAGGAGCTAATTAATAGCTCCTGCAATTCTTAAATTATTTATTTCTTTTATTGTTGCACAGAGCCTTGACCTTATTTACTATTTGCAAATGCCATATAAACCAGAAGTTCAGCCATGTGTTTACCTTTCAGAGAAATGCAAGAATGAGAGTATCATTGCAGCAGATTTTTGTACTGTGCATTTCTCAGCAGCTTATAGGAAATTTAAAATTACCCAAAGCATTTGAGGAGGACATGTAGAGGAGGAAGGTTAGGACAGTCTGGAAAGAAAAAGCATATAATCTAGTGTGTAATTTGCAAACAGATGTGCATTTCAAGTGTGAAAAAAAGAAATGCTGTTTTCCTGCTCCAGTTGGAGAAACATGTAGTGCAGGGGCCACATTGACTTAAATTCTTTTCTTTGCATGTGAGCTCATTCTTTCTCAATGGGCAGAGATTTGAGGGAGGCTGTAGTGTGAGGATGTGGTTTCTGGAACATTTATCCTGCAGGCTGACTGATGGAATAAGAGTTTTAGTAAAAACATAGAATAGTTCAATGTGGTTTTGTTTTGTTGTTTCATTGCAGTAGGAGTAGCTTTTTTCCTATATACAACAACAGTGTGCTCTGTAAATGAAGAACTGGCTTTTGTGTTTTCAAAAGGTGTACGTGCACAGATCTGTACTTTTTTTTTTAAGCTTTACTTTTGGTTTGTTTTGTGTGTATGGTTTGTTTTGGGTTTGTTGGTTTTTTTGTTGGTTTTTTTTTTTTTTCTTTTAAATCTTCAAAAGATAAAACCTACATCAGTACCAGAAGCGGAGCTTTGCTTTGTTGAGAAGGGTGGCAGCAGAAAGTCACTCTAGCATCTTGATTATTGGAAACTAAATATGTCTCTAACACATAGGCAGCTATGAGCTTGTAGACGTTTTACAGATCTGAACAGGTGAACAGATCGTGGGAAGGATGGAGTGAGCATGGTGTAGCCATAAGTCCTTTACAGGAGAAGGCAGAAAGGCATAAAATGTACCAGCACCTTTGAAGGAGTTTCTCTACAATATACAGTCTCTTTGTGCACGGTGACACAGAGGACGAAAACACATCGTTGTCAAAGGAGCTTTCTCTTGACTTCTGTTCATGCATTTTTCTTTTCCCTTACACTCTTTTTGTCCCCTGGCCCTTAAGCTTAAAATGCTGTAAACTCTTCTGAACGTCATACAAAATGCATCTGAAGACAGATGGTTGTGAAAACGGCCTTTACTGCCTGGAGAGGGCAAAAATGTGTACTGTTCTAACTTGAGGTCTCTCTCACATGTTCCATGTATCACTTGCACCAAGAATACTTACAGGCCTGTAAAAACGTCCATCAAGAACCTTTTTTGAAAGTCACAATTATTTTTACACTCCAGTCAAAGATTGAAGTGGGTGGGGTTTAAGAAATGGGGGTATGCATAGATTCATATTTTTATCAAATGAGGAAATGACAAAAATTACTTGCTGAAGGCTTAATAGTTTGCCAGAGTTCAGAATGTGAAATTCCTTATCATGCTGATGTAGAATATGTTCACATCATGTGCAGAACTTCTCAATCTCTTCTCTCACTGTTTTCGACACCAGAAGATTTTAAGCTAGCATAATAGTTCATTACTAAATACAAATGTTTGTCACAGTTGTGTAAAGTACTGATAATTTAGACTTTAGATACCCTGTGAGGATTAATACATAAACAGCTTTAAGAGAAGCAATGAAGGTTACAAATATATGAAAGCAGTTCTCAGTCTTCTCTACAAAAGAAAACTTCCTTCTTGTAGAATTCTCTCTTTTTTTTTTTTTTTTTTTCTCCTTCAAAAGGTTCTCCTTCACTGTGTTTATTTTCCTGTTTTCAAAGTCCATTCTGTAGCAAGGCAAAGTAGCACTTGTGCCAACATGTAAACTTTGGGAAGGCTGTAAACATTACTCCACTGTAACTTCAGCTGATGAGATAAAGGGACATGCTTTACAAATAGACTGGTAGTTGCACCTAGTAATTGAAGCTGCTTCTTGTGCAAGTGCACAGATTGTACTTCTTCAGCAATTAGATTACTGTTTTGTTCCATCCACAGAAGCAAGGAAGGTTGTTATTTTCCATTTAATTAAAGTAATAGGTCATAGCAAAGAAACAAGCAAGCAAACTTGCAATTCTGGATACTTTCAGTACTGGCAATTAAAATCCCTTTTGAAGTATAGGGCCATTGCAATAGCAGTTATACAGAAAATGGACAATGTTGGCATATGAGTATAATTCAAACCTGTAGTGTCCCCCCAAAAAAATCACAGTAGGTTTCACAAGCTTCTCTTGAAGAAAAGCAGGAAAGTGTAAGCATGCGAAGAGAAGGCTGCAAAAGCATTTGATTTTTGTTTTTGTTATGGCCTTAACTGAGAAAGGCTGAATGAGAGATGATACTTTTATCACTTAATTTCTTTCGAGACAGAAGAAAGAGCTAGTAGCTAAAATGCTCTGTATGTGAATCAATCTCTGAATGTTGGTGGGTGGTAGTGGGACATATGGAGTGTGGACAGTTCAAAGAACTGGATGAAGTCAAAAGTAATTTATTTTTTATTATTATTTTTGGGTTTTTTTTTTCTCAAAGAAGAAGCAGTAGCAGCCATGTAATGTGGATACAGAAAGAAGAAAGTAAGGCAGATTTTGGCAACTGCAATTTACAAATGCATGCAAGGAAAAATTATTTGTATATGGAGAATAATAAATATTTTTAGTATGTTTGACAATGCTGACAAATACAGGTTTAACAAAGTTTTCAACAAAACTGATAGCTTTTTTTTTGGTGGCCGTAATAGCACATCTAACAGACAAAGTAAATCCAGTGTGAAACATCATTGTGAATTTGACATGGCTTTCAATAGTCTTCCCACAAGAACGTTCTCCTAACCAAATTAAGGAAATTTGGACGGTGGTGTACCTTTGAATGGAAATAAATTGGTCCACAAAATAGCTATTAGTGATTTAAGCTATCACACAAGAGAAGATGTTAGGTGAGGTGGTACCTGGCTGCGTTCTGAACTCTCTGATGATTTCATTAATGATTTAGGCTGATGGAACAGAGATGATGTTCTCAGACTCAATAGCTTTATTTGGTAGGAGTTACAGCTCCTGGGAAGGCAGAATTAGAATGGTCTACACATATCAGAATGGTGATCTGAAATCAAAAGATAAAGCTGAAATAGACAAAAAAACTTCTGCTTAGAATGAGGGAGAGTAGAGAAATGAAGAAATAGGAAATGCAGAATACTTAGTTCTCCTATTAATAATAGTAGTATCAAACAACAGTATTGCAAAGAGGAGCTAGGGCTTATGCTAGATGTTAAGACATAAAAAAATACACACATAACAGAATTAAAGTGCTACCATGTGTGAGGTGAGGAACTGATTATCCATTCCTTTCTGGTGGTGACAATGAAGTCTCAGCTGAAAATTGTATTCTAAGAACGCAGACCAATTGGCAAGAGTTCAGAGAGGAACTTCAGTAATGAACACATTGGAAAACGTGAGCTATGAGGAAAGACTGAAATTTAGGAAAGATTAAGACTAAACAAATTGCTATTGATAGATTAGCATTCTGCTTAAGTGAAAGAGCAGAGGTAAATGGTTTCTTGATGTTCTTTTTAGTTCAGCATTCTAGCAGTGGTAGTCTTTGATTCAGCAATAGCCTTACCCTTCTGGTAGTAGCTACTTGAATAGAATGAGTGACTGTGCAAAAAAACCAAACCAAACCCATTAGAAATAGAAACAAAGTAATCACCACTGATTTTGCTACATGACTTTGAATAAGATGTGGGTACAAAACTCATTATCCTTAATTTCTCAGGTACTGAGAAGAATCTCCAAACCTCTCTAGATAATGAACAATTATGCAATGTCTATTGAAACTTGTTAACAAAAATGGCAACTTGAAAACACAGACACACTGCAGGAACCTGCAAAACTGGCTGCTATTGTTAGTTTCCTCCACTACCACCACCTTCTTGCTTCTGCTCACAGCAATTTTGGAATGTCCTGCATGCAGAATTTAAGTCCAGGTGGTCCTATGCAAGCAGGCTGTTCAAGTGTGTGAATTCCTACTGTTGAATTAAAAATGTGAAGTAAAGTCTTTGGAGAGTATTTTGTTCCTTGTCTTTTAAGGTAACATGCAGACTCTTTTTATAATGTCAAAAGGGGTAGAACGAAGTTTGTCTCAGTGCAGAGGTTTCCATCAAAGAGGTTTCTGTTACTGTTCCTGATACAAGTTAAAAAGAAAAAAGCTTTGAAAAAATGAGACTTCTAAAGCACTGGCATACATTATTTTATTTAGAATAGAAATAGAATTAAATTGAAATATACAAAATTGAGACTGAAGCTTTTACCTTTTCTTTCCCTGCCCTGAAATAGACAAACTCTGTTCTTTTGGATCCATACTTAAGAAATCTTCTTTTGATTTTCCTTTCTAAGGAACTTACTGCTTTTATTGATACACTGAGAACATGTAAAAACAGTGCAGAAATTGTGTAAAATGCAGAAATATTTAAAAACTTCTAAAAAGTATGTGGAAGCATCAGTAGCCTTCATATTCTGGGACAAGGATGGACTATATTTGTAGACTGGGGTAGGGATTTCCTGAAATGTTCTTGGAATGTAATTTTGCTGGGGTTTAGCTCTTAGAATAAATACCACATCAGTGAGCTGCTGCAGAAGTGTTGCTCTAGTTCCCAAGGTGTGTGTGATTGAGAGTTGTGTGAGAATTCATCTGTTTGCCAAGCATTGTGGAAAGCAGTTGTAGTAAGGGGGGGGAGGGGAGGGGGAAGTGAGGAATGTGTATTAGATGAATGACTGAAGAGGTGGGACACGGGAAACAGGAAGAACCTGAAATCCAGGATACAGACCATTGCTGATCTTGCCTATGTTCAGACATTCCCTGCTATGTCTGCACTGAGCACTCTAAAGCAAGGGGCATCTGCGCACTGATGCAGAGAAGCTGTCTGAAGCACAAGGTGCTGGATACAGTCAGGATCTGTGCTTGCAATGGCACTGCCCTCTAGCAATGATAAGTGACAGGTGGCAACTGTCAATAAGATCTATTGCATATAATAAAAAAAATAATCCTCAAAACAACAACCAGAATTTTGAGAAACCTGTCAGCTTCAAATTAGAGAGGGATGATGGTGAAGTTTAGATGAGCACATGTGACACTTTGAAAAAGTACATTGCTTGTTTCACTGGGCAAATGCATGTTGCTTGAAAAGGAATTCAGACAAGAAACTGATTTGAAGCAACTCAGCAAATAATTTTTAATTTGTCAGTGTGCTACAAGAAGTCTCACCGGCTTTTCTAGTGAAGAGCAGAGAAAATTTTCTTTTTAGAGCTTTGTTTCACATGATGGAACTTGTCAATAAGAAGCAGTCAGAAGAGATCAGCATAAAAAGCCATATTTGTGAAATGTGTTTGCTTTATGGTGAACGGTTAGTGTTCTCTTGCAGCAAAATAAATAGCAGAGGGGAAGAAATTTGATTATTATTTGATGTTTAATGGTTCATATTTGGTGGTGATAAATAATAAAATTACAGAGAAAGAAAAGAATCTACTACATTCTAAGTAATCATAATGTTAAAGATAATTTTTTCCCCATGAAATTTTATTGGGAAATAGAAGCTAAGTGGCTTGAGCACATTTTTTGTTTTTCCTTACTAAAGTAACAGTAATGTGTATGGACAGAGCAAATCCACATAAAGATCCTAGAAATGCTTTGTTGGTTTTGTTTGTTTGTAGTTTTTGTTTGTTTGGTTTTGGTGTATGTTTTTTGTTTGCTTTTGTTATTAATTTACTTCTGATTTAAATTTAATTCAGTACTAAAACACCTCTGTATTTAGAGAATACTTTTACCTGATTCTCATCCTCTGTGCTGAAGTTCCCAGACAAGTGATTATGAGTTTTTCTACATGTTTATTATGCATTCAGATGCCAGTGCCTTGAGTTCTTCAAGGGAACACACATGCAGAAATGGAAAATTTCAATTTAAATCCCTTGTAGATAAAAAGAAGGAATCCTGAAACACTCAAAAGCTCTCTTTCTAAGGCACACTCTTTAGAATTCAGCTGCTAGTATTATATCCATTTCCTGCTCTTCTTGCAAAATTATGCCTTTAAAACTACTTCTGAGGTATTTCTTTATATAAATTGTGTGACTGGTAGTTAAGATGATTATCTACCCTTTTGTAAAGACATCCCTGAAAGTGATATTTATTTTTTTTTAACATTGTTAAAAGATGAAGTATTTAAAGCATAAACTACTGCCAATCTGTGCAGAACCTTCCTGACAAACCTAGCTCAGATGTTGACATTGTAAGAGATTTTCACATTTTTAGTCTTTACTGTCAGATTCCATGGCTGGGTTTGCAGATCTTGTTGCTTATTTATCCAAAGACACTTTTTTTTTTTTTTTCCTTACCTTAATTACAGTTAAGGATATGAAAAGAAGTTCTAAGGAGTCTAAAGTCTCAGTTATAAATGAGGTATTGTTTATTATTTATTTCTGTGATCTGGGATCACAGATTTTCATGTGAACTGTCCATCTTTAACTAGCCTTCAGAATTAACTACCAAGTTGCTCAAAAATGCCTAATTTTTGAGGACTAGTTTAATAATAACAAGCTGTGGTGAGATCAGAAGTAATTGTTTTTGACATCAAATCCTGTTTTACATCGGTGATGATATCTAGAGATAGTGTATTTATCAGAATCTGTGGTAATATGATGTCTTTCCTGAAATGCATATCCTATTGCATTAGTGACTATAAATACATCTCATCAAACATTTTGTAGTCTGACAGATTCACACATAAGAAATTCATGAGGAGAGGAAAATTTCTTTTGCGCTTCTGTTGCATAACTAGAAAATCAAAGAGCAGATGTTACTCCATTTCAAATACTGGAAAAAGTAGATAGAAATTATTGGAAGCTTTTGGGTCTCTCAAACCCAGCTCATTGAAGAGGGATGCCTGCTGCTGGCTAGTGGAGGCCATTGATACTTGTCTTTAATCAGGTAGCAGTGTTCCCCACACAAATCATGGGGAGAGTTGAGCAAGAAGCCAGCCTGCTGGATGGGGAGCTGATTGTGCTGCCTTCATTAGGCAGATCGAGACTAGTTTATGTGACTTCTTATAGGCTTCCACCATATCAGCTCTTCTTGATTGCCTCTGACTGAGGGTCCAAGAACCTCTTAGGCAGTAAAAAGATTAAACAGGTTCCTTCATTGGAAGCAAAAATAGGTAAATTAGTGTTTTGCAGCTTTGTTTTGCAGCTTTATTTTCAATATATCCCAAATCCTTAGAACCTGAACTACCTTAATAGGGATGTCCATGCTTATGCCACATGACTTGATGTCTTTCTGCGGTCGCTCTCAATATAGATGGTCTGCCCCTGGCCTTCCTTGCAAGACCTGACATGCATGTTCAGAACATGTCTTAGGAATGGGGCTGAGCTCATCTGTGCTTGAGAAAAGTACTGCCCTTCTCAGGTTTTGATTCCATATCTCTGTCCAAAGCAATTGAATACTGTGGTAATGTGTCTTTAACAGAAGGTAACAGAATACTTCAGTGCCTGAAGTTATAGTGTTTGAGCAATAGCCCTAAGCAACTGTAGTTACATGTGGCCCCAGCAGTCTGCTTGCCCTTATTAGGCCACTCAAACATGTGAGAGAGGATCTAATTTGTGAAAGCTGCTATCTAGATGCTTCTTAAAATCTGGATGTTTTGTTCCAGTGCTAATTCTCTAGTCTAATGTCACCTTTTGATTTTTAAAAACAGATCATTTTTTACCTCTGGCTAATATTTTCAATGATTTGGGCTTCCTACTAGTGCATAAAATGAATATTTGATATGCCTAAGCATATCTATGTGGTTTTTGTTTGGTTGGTTTGGTTTATTTGTGTTTTGTTGTTGTTGTTTTGGGTTTGGGTTTTTTTTTTTTTTTTAGACTCCATGGTAGCCTTAATGTACGGTACATAATCAGATTAGGTTTTCACTCTGCCTTTCTGAACATACAATGAAACAGTTAGATGGGCTTTTATATACATTTTTCACCTGTTTATTGAACAAATTCACTAAGTGGAATTTTATGACAGCTTTTTATCTGTTGATGGGGAAGAGTTTGATATCCTGCAGTCGGATGGATAGGAAAAAAAACCCATGTGTGGAACCCTGGGAATTCACCTGCTGCACCTGTGTGTGAAAGCACATACAATTGTTGGGTGTTCTTGCAAGATACCTGTAAACGATCTGTGACATGTATGCTAGCAGAGAACTGGTTCATAAATCAAAACTATTGCTGGTATATACTGATTGCTGAAGTGTACAGACTTGCACATAAATTACTATTTTGCATAAGACTGTGAATATAGTCTCCTAAATATTTTTCTCTTTGTAATCTTTTGTTTAGAGAATATTTGGAGTTTTGGCATTGAAACAATTTCCTGTCTTACCCACTACTGTTTGCACATAGTTGTGTGAGTGTTAAAGAAATTGGAATTAAAACATATGGGGATTTTTGTTGGTTTGTTTTAAATACTCTGCAGGAACAGGAGGAAAATCCTTAATCACTTCAAACCCCTCTCTAAATTGAAGTGTGTAGGCTTTCTTCTACTGGGATTACTTTAATAGAACTGGAACCAATCAAGGTGCTGCAGTAATAGAAACAGCTACATGTGGTTTTAACAATATGCTATTTGGAGGAATTGGAGTTTCAGAATCCTTTGAGTGTAACAATAATATTATGTTTAGTTATAAACTAAATACTTTCGGTTTACATGCCACTTTAGGAGTCACATTATAGAATAGGGCTGTGAAAAAAACATAGAAGGTGATATTTTCTTAGGGTGCTAACTGTAAGTTCTAACACCTATACTGTTCAGTATCACCTTTCCTCATCTACAAAGTTCACTTTGGTAGGTTTTTTTCTGACAGATTTTGTTTCTGAATTTACTACACGCATTTGCCTTGTATTTGTCCTGTTGAAAGTCTTTTTTTTTTCTTTACAATCACCTCTTGGTTATTTGGAAATCAGTGAGTTTACTTCCATTTATATGCTAGATCTATATACAGCACTTGTTACTTTTTATCATGATGCTGGGCATCCTTCATTTTTGGCCTGGTTTCTCAAATTTGTATTAAAGCTGTATTTACAAGCCCATTCCTGTAAAAATGGACAAATGAAGCTCTCTATGTCTCTCATATAGTGAAAACAAATGTTTTTCTCCTAGGTGATATGTTTGCTTTCTCTTGGTAAAGAGCTGCTAGGTTAATGGCTGCCAAAACAAATATGTCTGTTGCTACTCGTGGCAGGAGATAGTTCTCCCCTTTCTTTCTGCACCTCTGCTTTGCAGACTGAGCTCTGGTTTAAAACCATATTAAGTGCAGTAATTTCTGGATTAAAGCAGAGCGCTCTTGATTTAGAGGATAACATTCATTGTGTGGCATAGTGGCTAAAGAGAAGATTTGTCCTGATCTTGGTGTTAGTTGGGTAGTGAAGTTTATTTCGTATGTGACCAAATCTTATGTGTTCATAAAGTTTTGGTTTAGGCTGTAAAAATCCACCTTCTAAACATATTGTTTGCTTTGATTAAGTGTTTCAAACATATTAGGTGAGACCAAACATGTTAGGTGAGACTGGTTTGTAGATCTGTACTCATCTGGCACATTATAGTTCTCATAATATGTTTCTAAAGCAAGAAGCTGTAGGCTTATTTGCTGACATAATTGCTGTCTGATATATTGTTAAGTGCCATATAACTTTTACAGAAAACTGACTTCAGATCTTAAGTAGGGGAATTAATAAAACTACAAATAATTTTTATAACTATAGATTAGAAGTTGCCTTGAGGTTATTAATTTTTCTCCCTCTTTCTTCCCTCTGCATCTTAACTTTGTGACCCATATTTCTATAAAATTTTTACTCCTTTTACTTGTACTTTTGAATATAAACATACATACAAATGTTTACTTCATTTAAAGCCCATGAAGGTTACAGTTTTCATTCTTCATCCAGTTTCCTAGTTTTGAAAAAACAAAATTCAAGTTTGACAGTGATTGTATTTTAATGATAGTATTTACAATTGCTCTTAGGCTACTTTGTGAATTGCATGTTGTTATTTATAACTAAACTTGGTTTCCTACAGCAAGACACAGGTGTACATAAACATAGAGATGCCAGAGAGAGCAAACTGCACCAAATGTAGTTAGGGTTATGGATATCTTTAGCTGAAAGATGTGGTCTGAATAGCAAAGTCAGTTTAGGGGAAAAATAGTGTTTACCTTTTGGTGGCAGCATATGTCTGATATCAGGGAATCTCTTCAGCAGGGTATGCATCACTGATTTTTTTTAAATACTTACAAAGACAAAGCAACAACAACAGAGCCCTTCTGAGAAAGAAATTGTGGAAAGACAACCCAGTGGGAATGGTGCAAAGTAGGGTTGAAGTGTAACTTGGAGCTCTAGTAAGGGAGCACTGCTACAGGGCAGTGAAGCTGTAGCTGTTACCTTTGAGAGAAGTTGTAAGTCCTTGCAAAAAAGCAGGAAGCAGCTCTTCTGTTAACAAGTAAAAGAGGAACCTGAAAGGCAAGATGCCCCAGATAGTGGAATGGGAAAATTTTCACAGGTAGCCACAATATTGCTGTCTTGAGCACTGATTTTCTGAAGCTTATATTCTTTTTTCTTTCTCTGTCTGTAATTGCCCTTTAAGTTGTCTTTGTAAAATGAACTCAGTGCTTATATGTATTGTCTAGTATTGGTGACACGGGAGGTATATCAAAGTACTAAGTGCAAACTGGAGTTGAATTTTCAGAAAGCTTTTCCACAGAAATGCAAACACAGCCTATTTGCTACCAAACAGTCCCAGGTGGTTACGCCTGGATAATCTATGCATTATGGTGAGCTTACTGGCTTGGTGTTGGTCAGTGTTTGCCACAAAGATCTGTGGGAAAATCTGATGTTATGATTTAATCTGTGCATGAATGAAGCAACCATCTTAGAGAACACATTTATTAGGTAGATTGAGTTCTGTAAAAGATAAAAGCATGGTCCAATTATAAACCAAAAGTTCTTGTAAAATAATTCTCTATTTCTGCCTCTTGGATGTGGAAAATGTTTGCAATTTCCCTGTTGTACAACTCTATCTTACTGAATAATCCAAATTTCATGCCCCTACCATTTTTAAAAACAAGATTTGAATAGCTAAAAAAATATATTTCCTTTCCAACACAAGCTTTTTAGTTGTTTGGTTTGATTTTTTGTTATTGGTTTTGTTTGGTTTTGGTTTGGTTGGATTTTTTTCCTAAAGTTTATTCAAGTCATACCTGAGTTCAAAGCCCTGGTATGAAAGGACCCAAAAGTTATCCAAAACAAAAGTTTCATACTCACTGCTCTTCTCAGTGGGAAGAGTGTGAGTTTTCATTAGAAAATTCAGCAATATGTATGTTAAGCTTTGTAATTCAAATGTTTCACATCCTCATTTATATGTTGGCATGATCAATAGCTGGTACAAGTCTCTTAAATGAAACATGGTCATCCCTTTCTGCAGAACTGATCACAGTAAATACATTTCCTTTGAGAAACCTGGTGGTCTGACACTACAGGGTAAGAACTTCCATGAAGCATTACAATGATGCTTTCAAGATCTAGAAGTTGTAGTTGAATGTATTAATTCAGGGAGAAAAAATAAATATAAAATTGGTTGATTTTTTGTTGCTGTTGGGTTTTTTTTTTTTTTTTTTTTTGGTTGACTTTTTTTGGTTGTTGGTTTGGGTTTTTTTTGGTTGGTTGGTTTTTCTTCTCTGGGGGTTGGAGATTGGGTGTAGTATGAGAAGATAACATGAGATTTATTTTTTTTTCACTGAAAATTCAATTTTAAGGTTATTCCCTTCCTCCTCCAATCACAAACCCATGGAAAACTTTCCTTAAGATCTGGATTTGTTCTACTTAGTCTAATTGAGCTTTCCCTTGAATGCGCTGTACTTTAACATTGCAAAGACTTTGGGAAAGACGGTTCAATCCCACTACGTTCTTGCTTTGTATAGGCTTATTAAAGGGTCTACTGCAAGGTTTCCATTCATGTTTTGCTTGTAGAGAATTAGTTCTGGAGTTCCCTCAGAGAACTGAATAGCAACTAATAGCAACTGTGACTCCTGACTCAGGTATGTGGAAGATTCTGTAGTCACACTGAAAAAGCAACCTCGGAAAGTGCAGACTCTTCTCCAAGGAGTTGTAAAAAGTCTGTCAACCTTGAGTAGATCGTGGAGACTATCATCGTGTTTAGCTTTGTTGGTGGTTGGTAGAAGATGTATCCTGAAACTATCAATAAAGTAATAAAGTATGCTAGGTGTTAAAGAGAAAGATGAGCCATAAAAGAGTTTATTTTAGTGTTACCTTGAATAGGTATGTGGTAGAATGTAATGGAGAGAAAATGTAAAAGCAGAGGTAGAAGTTAAAGGAAAAGGTGAAATGAAGCAGAGATGGAGCTACAGAAGACAAGGACTGCAGCATCTTAAAAGATAAGAAAAGAAGAGGCTTGTTATTTTAGTAATCATATTAAAACAAAATTTGAAAAGGAAAGATTGCATATAGGAAGCTGAGAAAGCACTAAAGCATGTGAGAAGGATTCCGTGAGATAGAATATCCCTGAAGAAGCAACTGAAGAGTTTGAGAATGAATCAATGTTTTTCCTTAAAATTCTGCTGAGATTAGTGTTTTGGCTAAAAAGGAGCAATTACTATTTGCAAGGAAGGAGGTAACAGACAGACCCTGAGAGGGTCTTGACTTTCATGTCCATACAAAATCTTTTTTAAATTTTTGTTTATTGAAGGCATTAAAACCACTTCTGGCAGTTTTTACATTTCCCTTGGCTTTCATGTCTAAAGAAATACTCAAACTGGGAGAGGGGATGGGAAACTGAGCCAGGTGGCGAGTCTATTCATCACCCTGTCAGTGGTGGAAAATATTGAATGATCAAATGAAAGTGTCTTAAAATAACATGAACACTGAGACAGAAAAAACTGCCAAGGGAAGGAATTTGTGTTAAAAGAAAACTTGCAGTTTCCCTGTCCAGTCGTAATAAAAGAATTCAATGTTCAGTGGAAGGCAGGGTATGTATCATCTGTAGCTAATTTTTTAATTATTGTTACTTTTTAGAGTAGTTAGAAAGTACTAGAGAAATAACTTCTATAAGAAAGACATTAAATTTGAATACTTGAGTGGAAAATACCTCTTCTATGTGTATGTGAGTTATGCCTCTCTAAATTTGATTCTGAAGAGGAAAAAAAAAAATCTTTTTGCTCTTTTTTGTAAATAAATTCTCTAAGTTACTGAATAAGCTGTGAAGTGGTTTGGTAGCTCTGTCAGCTTCAGGATGTAAGGAAAACAACAGGAGAAGTTGTTCTCTTTGAAATAAAGCAGCTTCAGATCTTGAACTCAACCTATAGGTGACATATACAAGTCTTCGCCAGTCTGCAAGATTAAAGAGGGCATGGTTAGTTTTATTATAACAGTCGTTGGTGTTTTGGGTTTTTGTGTGGGTTTGGTTTTTTTTGTTTTTTTTTTTTTTCCTGGGGTTTTAGAGTATGTTCCAAATATATCTACTGGGAGCCTCTAATATTTTTCTGGCAGTTGATATGTTTAATTATTTTTTCTGTATTTGACTGAATTTAAAGGGTTATGAAACCATGCATTTTTGGTTATTTCCCAAAGTAGGATCTCTTTCTGAATACTCAGCCACCTTAATCACGCAGGAAATGGGAGATCTGTATCAGCATTACTTAAAAATCAGTTAATTGCTTACTTGAGTATTCCTACAAAAATAAAACTTCTAATTAACTTAACTAGTATTTATAGATAGGTAACTAATATTGTCCCCAGCAAATGCTTCTAGACTCAGGTAGTTATTTTAAAGACTGAAGCTATACTGGACACATTCTGCCATAGATGAAAGAGGTATTTATGATGTAAGCTCTTCAATTTATCAAAAGCACAGCCCAGGAAATGCTGGTGTAAACATGTTCATGCTACCTAAGTTCTGTATTAATAATTAGGTCCAGTCTTAGTGAGAGTTTAATTTGTTGTTTAGAGTCCCAGTGCAAAGTACTGTGATTGGTTGGCCAGTGTAGAAATGTTTGAGAGAAAAAGAAGATTTTGGAAGGAATGAAAAGGAAGTATTTTTTATATCATGGGTTTGGGTTGATATATTCTATCTAAATCAAAAATCTGATTCACTTCCCCTCCTTTTTTTAAAGAAAACTTTACTGCCTAAATACTTTAAAGATTTCTCCCTTCATTCCACCTGCCTTGTCTAAATAATGAAAGGAAATTGAGATAAAGCTGTAAAGTTTTAAATACAACTTAAAAGAACTTCTGTTCTCTGTCCAATTCTCAAAATATGTAGCATCCCATTTTTAGCATCACTGTCTAATAGTTTGTCAAACACGTGCAGAAATAATGTCATATTAGCATTTATCAATTATAGAGATGCCATTCATCAGCCAACACTTTGCAAACAAGGTAGTATAATGGGCTTATAAAATCTAAACTGCTTAAATTGCAAAGATATTTCTTTTACATAGCAGATGCTATGTTTGGGGTTTTGTCTTCTGTGCACATGAACTTTTAGGAACATGAACTGTCCTCATCAGGGTTGTTCAAAGTTTCCCTGCTTGGTGACGTGGTTCTTGGGTGCTGCTGTAGTGCAAAGAACAATGATGTACTAGCAATATTTTGCCAAACACTTAAAGAAATCAAGGGGTAAATGGTCTTTAAAGACATTGGTTCCAATATAAAAATGTCTGTGTGGCCCCTGTGAAGAAAAGATATTAGGAACTGGCTTTATTGAAATGTCCTTGTCAGGTTTATGTGCTGCATATACATTCTGAATCTCAAGTTTAACAGTTGTAACTGGAATTGAACTCAATTGATTTAATCAATTTAAATGTTTTATGCCAAATAGCTCTTGGAAACCTCTACTTCAGTGCAAGGTTAGCTGGTTTACTGTTTAGCCACCTGAGGGTCTTCCTCAGAGTATTCTCAGACTTGTATCTCAAATGTATTTTTGAATTGTATGCTACACTTATTAAAAAGCAGAAAGTTTATTGGAACAAGCACTATATGAAATTAGTTTTCTGCGTACATGAGGGGGAGATTTATAGTTCCTGTAGTATATTTTCTGTCTTTGTTCACTGGAAGGCAGCACCTTGCAACATTAGAAAGTAGACATGAAAGAAACTTCAGGTGATGAAGGAAAAAGAAAAGAACTTTGTGAGTTTGGATCCTGGCACAGTTGTATTGCATGGAATTAGTAGGAAATAGTTTAAAACAGTCATTTTCATTGTGACTCATTATGCATACCAATATATTATATATAAACATATTTGGAACCAAAACAGTGAGTTATTTTGTGGTTCAATTAATGCTCTGCTCAGTATGATCTTCCAGAAATAGAATACCTTGATTCTGATTCTGCCAGTTACATACTAATGAACTATCTCTGTGCCTCCTTTATTTACAACCGACATCTTGTATTTATTTAGACAGAAATCTTCATAGATTGAGTTTCCCTCTAGCTACATACAAGTAACAGCATAAGAGAAAAAAGTTGCCATATCAGAATACAAATACCTCATTATTAGTATTGTAGATTAATTCATTGATACTCCAACAAGGAAACTTTGCTTTACATTTTTATGTGAATTTTGACCCATGAAAATGATGAACTTAACAGTGTTAGATTAAAAGCCTCTCTTTCTGGCAACCTGCAGGACCACTAGGTCTATTGGTAGGACTAGTAGGACTCCTGCCTAACCAATCTTATTTCCTTATATGACTGGGTGACTCATCTGGTAGACAAGGGGAAGGCTGTGGATGTGGTCTACCTAGACTTCAGCAAAGTATTTGACATGGTCTCCCACAGCATCCTCTTGAAAAAGCTGGCAGCCCATGGATTGGACAAGTGCACCCTTTGCTGGGTTAAAAACTGGCTGGTTGGCCAGGCTCAGAGAGTGGTTGTCAATGGTCCTGCATCCAGTTGGTGTCTGGTGACCAGTGGTGTCCCCCAGGGATCAGTACTGGTCCCAGTTCTATTCAACATCTTTACTGATGACCTGGATGAGGGGAACATGTCTATCGTTAGTAAATTTGTGGATGACACCAAGCTGGGGAGCAGTGTTGATACCCTGGAGGGTAAGAAGAAGCTGCAGAGGGACCTGGACAGGCTGGGTTGATGGGCTGTGGCCAATGGTATGAGATTCAACAAGGCCAAGTGCAGAGTCCTGCACTTTGGTCCCAATAACCCCATGTATCGCTATAGACTGGGTGATGAGTGGCTGGAGAGCAGCCCGGCAGAGAGGGACCTGGGAGTACTGGTTGACAGCCAGCTGAACATAAGCCAGCAATGTGCTCAGGTAGGACAGAAGGCCAATGGCATCTTGGCTTATATCAGGAATAGTGTGGCCAGCAGGTCTAGGCATGTAATTCTGCCCCTGTACTCGGCACTGGTGAGGCCTCACCTTGAGTACTGTGTGCAGTTCTGGGCCCCTCACTTCCAGAA
>JAAGNO010023133.1:44299-62645 GCA_033439905.1 Ceryle rudis | reverse complement strand
AGTTTTTTTTTTTCAGTTGGATTTTTTGTAATATGACCATTTGCTTCTCTGCAGCAAGCTTTTGCCTGGCACCTCTTGGTAGTGTCAGACAAAAGGGATTGAGTGGTCACGCTAATTGAAATGTCTTTAATGTGGCAGCTGAATCACTTGGAGATGTCTCTTTTGGGTCCCTCCTCTTCCAGTTGTTTGTCCATCTTGTCTGTCTGTAGTTCTAAGTCCCTTAAGGTATGTTTGTCTCAGTGATCAGTGCAGTGGGTAGCACTGTGGACCCTAATCCTAGGATGAGACTATTGAATGCCACTGGAAATAATAAAAGAAAAAAAAACAACCAAAAAAAAACCCCAAATATGATCGATGTCTGCGGTCAGAATTGCCCTTTTTTCTTTTTTTTTTTTTTGGTCCTGCAAAATTGTTTGATGATTTTTCGTCTCTGAAATGGCAGTAAAAAGTAACTGGAAGCTAAATGCAGAATCAGAACTGCCTTATTCATGGTAGCTGTAGTGCTCTGGGATCAAATGTGTGCTGCACTGCAGAGTAGCTTTTATGAAGAAACGATGTTGGAGCTGTTCTCAACATCAGAAAGGGGTCTGGTTTTGATAATTTATTTCTCAGAATTGGCTGAAAACCAGTTTTCTGTCAAGCTCTTTAGGTAAAGAGTAGTTATCTTGTTTAAAGTCTGTTCTTTGCCTTGGTTCTTTAAAAAGAATTTTTTAAGCTTGCTTTTGGTTGTCAGTTGCAGTGCAGTCTGTAGCGGGATGGTGGCCTCCATTGTACTTCGACACTGAACTGTAGCTGTTTGGTTCTGATGTTGATATGTTGGAATACAGTCTGATATTTGAGTGCCAGCATTATGCCCTAGTGAACATGATGAAATCGTAAATGACATGCTTCATAACACATCACACTGACATTAATATCCTTTCCCACTCTTAATGTAAGTAAAGAAATGTGTGCATTGTAAAGCTCTTTTTTTTTTTTTTTTTTTTCCTGTCAATTGTAATGAGAAATTCTTGATGCTGTGCCTTTTTCATATAGTTGTGTTGACAAATTCATTCTTTGTTGCCCTGGAAAGGGAGGGCTTGGTGGGCATATCTTAGAGTAAGGAGGCAAAAGACTAGAATATTAGTTTTCTTAAGTCTAGCAAGGTGTTCACCAGATTTCTCAACTCACAAAACCACTCCAATATTGTTACTATAGCAGCATGAGGAACATACCTTTTCTTTTGACTGTAGAGAAAGACTGTATGAAAAAAGCTTACAAATAAAAAAGATGCTCAGAAAATTTTTATTTATTAATATTCTTAAATATCTCCTCATATTCAGCAGTGCTGGATAATTATTGACTTTATTTGGAATTGCGGTGCTACCTGCAGCCTGTAAATCGAGATTGCAAATACGTGGAGTAAAATAGCTAAAGTGATTGGATACTTATGAAAATATTGATGTTGCCTTTTTTGCTCTTTCTCTTGGAAATGTTTAACTCGTTAACTAAAGTTGTGTGCAGAACTCTTCTCTGAACTTGTTGAGTTAAAATGAAAAACTTTGTTCCATATGCAAAGCAAAAAATGCTTTGTAGGTGTATAGTCAAAGGTGATTATTATACTTGTATGGAAATGCTAAGGATTTCAGTTACTTGTAATTCTAGAGTGGTATATAATATATGCAGCTGAGATGATCATCAGGTGTAATTTTTGTTAAGGCCTGACAGGTCACTTCATCAGAAAACTTGGCCTGTTGCCCTCCATTACATAAGTAGTAATCAAGGTTAGTTATTTTGGTCGTTCATCGTGGTAAATATCTCGACCCGTAGTAACATATAGTCACCTTTAAAACTGAGATTTAATTGTTGGAAGGAGACACTCAAAGTATTTGTATTTTCTGGCCAAAATCTAGCAACATAAAGCAGACGTCTGCAAGACTGAACAACCTTCTGCTGGAATGCTGCTTGGAGGAGCACCAAGAAGTGCCTGTGAGTGCCAGATACTCGGCACTTTGCTTCCTTTTGGCTGTCACAGGAGTAATAGACCCCCCTCGTGACAGTAACAGCCCTACACGGGCTGCTGTGAATGAAACTTGGTTCGCTCCTTTTAAAGTGTCCATCCGTCAACTTAAGCAGCTTTTGCTATTCAGAGATAAGGATTGATCATTTGCTCATGGCTCGTACCTTCTGTTTTAGGCTTCCTCCTAGTATGAAGATAGATTTCATCCTTTGACCAGATGCAGTCTGCTAGTCTTTCAATAAACACTCCAAAATAAAATATTTAGCATCAGAACTGCAGGAATAATTTAACTAAATACAAGATAGAGGATGTCTTGCTGAACAGGTTTTCAAAAAGAAACAGTTTAGAACTTTGGACGATAGATGTTTAAGTGTGAGGCCTTGCTGGCAATTCTTGTCTTTGGTGCCCCTTACTTGTGGCCTCTTTTTTCTCTCTCTTGAGTACTTCATTCTTTTCCATAGCCTAATACATCTTCTCACATAAGAAAAGATAGAAAATACAGGAGAGGTTGTAGGAGAAGTTTTCTGTGGTTATATTGCCTCAATAAAAAAAGGAGTGCTTTTCTCCTATAGGAATGGCTGATAGAAAAATAGGCACTTCTAAATAGTTTGTGTCTCAATTATATAAGAATTTTGTGAAAAAAGACAAGATATTTTTCTATCCCAAGGGCCTTTTCAATGAAGAAAGGTTCCCTAAATTAGTAAGAGACCATTAATGTTTTGTCTCAGAAGGGGTGCATCTGAATATTTTCTTTTTCCCAAGCCAGTCTTTATGTCTGAAGGCAGCCTGTTTTGTTTTTCACACTAGAGCAATAGTTGCATACTTGAAGGAAGTGTCACTGAAGTTGAGCATCAAAATAGCAGATAATGTAATTGCAGCCCTATTCTGTTACGTTTTGATTTAATTGTCCAAAGTCATCTTTCCCACCCTCCCCCCAGTTGTCTTTCAACATTATCAGCTGACACTAGCTATGTGCTTTGGCATTCATTCTAATATGAACAATATGGTGTGTTTCCCTGTCCTTGTTTCCTAACCGCCTTCCATTCATTAAGTATTTCTGGTTTAATTCAGTTGTTCTCATCGAAAAATGCCACTGAATTCCTGCCTTTCGCCTCTGCAAAAATAATGTGCTCCCTTATGAGAACTGTTTGTATTTTGAATACTCGTTAAGAATAGTATCAGCTGCCTCATGTCCTAGGCATTGTTCAGTGGTTTTTTGTTTTTGTGTTTTTTTTTTCTTTTTTTCCCCAACTTAATTTTTGTCTTGGCTGTCACGACTTCCTAGGGAAGCAGCAGACGGATCGTTTCTGTGGCCCTGCTGATACAGGGCTCTGCACACGGATTGTGGTGTGATTCTTCAGGATTACTGCCCTCCCTTTTAGCAGCACCTACTGAGTAAGATTATATCAGGGTAGCCTGTTATTATTCTGAGGCTTGCAGGTGAAGAAAGAGTTGAGCTTCGTTCTTTTTACTGCTTCCTTCCTATGCAAAGCTATAGTACTTCCACCATGCAGAATATAAATAGGGTACGACCTTCTTCTTTTGCAGATAGGGAGCAATGACTGCAGTGTCTCTGGGTGCATTTGGACTTTCTCTGATTTAATCCTTAGCCTTCTTTAAACATTTCACTTCCTTCTCTGTCCATGTAAGTCAATCTCAGTACCTGGGTGTATATGGTCATACACTACTAGGTCACACTTACCTTTTCAAGGATTTCAGGACATACTTTCACATGTAGCAAACCAGGACAGTTCTGAATTTGGTAAAGGTAAAACATCTCAGGGGTTTCCTTTGAAGTTTTGGACTTTCTGGTCCAAGCAATAAGATTTAGTATTGTATTCAGAATCTTGTATCCATATCATGTTGTACTCTTTCCTTCCTTTGCTTTAAAAGTAAAAAAGCTCATTTTAAGGACTTCATAATGTAAGTGATAACTTTGACTGTGAGTGTTCCCAAAGCCAAGATTTTCCAACTGATTAAATGTTCTCACAGATGACGAATCTTGATAATTATGGAAAAGCAGTCTTTGAGAAATGTCTGCTTTTCTGCTTCAGTCTTCAAGAAAGCTTTCCCCCTTGCCCCCCCTTATCTTTCTAAGTGATGGAAGAACTCTATGGCTTTATTTTTAGGCAGAAATCTCCTTGTTTTGCAAGTCCACCTAGCCTTCCAGCCATCCTACTCCACAGCTGTCACAACAAACTTTCTTTTAGATGCTATTAAATGTATCAGACATCACTCTGCTGCATGTGAGTTTGTTACCCTGGGGCTTTTCAGTCTTTTCTCATGTTATCAAAAACCACTGCTATTTCAAAGTTCCCTACATTCCTTGGAAGAAGTTTAAATGGTACATGGTCAGTAAACTGATAGATACTCTGCAGATTTAGCAGATCTTCAGCAATTAAGTGGTTAATATCCTCAGTTTATTCTTTTCTTTCCTCATTTCCCATAACGATGACTTGTGAACTCTCTGTATCCTCGTCTGTATTTTCAACTGGGACTTTGGGAAAACTTTGCCACACTGGAGAGGAAACACGGCTGTAGCTTTATTTATCCTATTTGTCTTCCCTCTGCTCCTCTTTCAGTTATCTGATTGCTGTAGACAGTGTTCTCATCTGAGAAGTTTTGGGTTTTTTATCCTCTTCCTCTCACTCTCTTCCATCTCTTACGTTTAAGTAATTTGTATTGTAATGGTTTTAATGGTGGTAATACCAGTTAGCCTGGTTAGAGATTGGGCGTACTAAAGCCCTTTTATATAAGGGCACCCTAAAAAGAGAAGATCCCAATGATCTTACCCTTTAGCATCAAAGACAGTAGTTAGTTACAGACAAATGAATCGGCAAATAGATAGAAGCATCCTTAAAGTAGCTGCTTAGCTATTGTTAAGCATATTTTACGGCACTGGCTGCACTACTGATGGAGCGTTGTGCTGTACATTTCATTCCTTTTCACACTCATTGGAGCTGGAACTTATTGGACTTATTTCCTGCCTTTAATTTCTTTTTCTTCTGCATACCTACAGCTTTCCTCCTCTGATTTTAAAAAAATCCTTTCAGCTTGTGTTGATGGCTTCCTTTCGCATTCTGAGTCACAGATTTAGACTGGAAGAAGACTTCTTCTTAGCTCATCTAGTCCAAACCTCATGTTTAAGCAGGGTCAGCTGCAGCGCATTGTCTAGGCCTGTGCCCAGTCAGGTTTGGAACATCTTCCCATATGGACACTTCACAACCTCTCTGGGCAACCTGTTCCAGTGCTTGACCACCCTTACAGCAAAAAAAAAAAAGCGTTCTTGTGTTCAGATGGGATTTCATACGTTTCAGTTTGTGCCCATTGCTTCTTGTTCTGTTGGCGGGCACTGCTGAAAAGAGGCTGGCTCTGTCTCCTTTGTACACTCCCGTTGGGTATTTATACTCATTGATGAAACCCCTCCTGAGTCTTTTCTTCTGCAGGCTGAACAGTTTCCTCCAGCAAGCGTATGTCTTCCTTGCTCCAGACTTTCCTTTTGCAATGTTATGATAGGATTTTGCAGGAAGAAACCTCTTGCTTCTGAGGACTACATTCAGACCAAGTCCTTCCTTCTGAGTATGGATTGGATCCAGGTACTGCCAGGGCTGGATGCCTCCTGTCCACTTCACCCGAAGCTAAAAGGGCTGGGACTGTTTTACATTCATGCCTTTTAGCTTTGTCCTCATTTTGGAACACAGAGTTTCCATGGTTTCTAAGTGTAGTCTTTCATCTGGAAAGCTTTTCATTGAATGGCTTTTGGTTCTGCTCAGAATGGTAAGATGAGCAGTGGTGGATCCCACTTTTTTCTTGTTAACGTCAGTTAGGAAGGCTCTACGGAGGGATCAGTGGGCCAAGGCCATTGGTATGAGGTTCAACAAGGCCAAGTGCCAGGTCCTGCACCTGGGTCACAGCAACTCAGGCAATGCTGCAGGCTTGGGGAGGAGTGTTTGGGAAGGTGCCTGGTGGAAAAGGATCTGGGGGTGTTGATCTATAGCCAGCTGAACATGAGCCAGCAGTGTGCCCAGGTAGCCAAGGCGGCCAACAATATCCTGGTCAGCATCAGAAATAGTGTGGCCAGCAGGACTAGGGCAGGGTGTCATCCCCATGTATGCAGCACTGGGGAGGCCACACCTCAAATACTGTGTTCAGTTTTGGGCCCTTCACTACAAGAAGGACATTGAGGTGCTGAAGCAGGTCCAAAGAAGACTGATGAAGCTGGTGAAGGGTATAAAGCATAAATCATAAGAAGTGTGGCTGAGGGAACTGGACTTCTGTAGTCTGGAGAAAAGGAGGCTCAGGGGAGATTTTCTCACTCTCTCCAACTACCTGAAAGGATGTTTTAGTGTGGTGGGAGTTGGTCTGTTCTCTCAAGTAACAAGTGGTAGGACAAGGGGAATTGGCCTCTAGCTGTGCCAGGGGAAGTTTAGATTAGGAAAAAAATTCTTGATGGAAAGAGGTGTCAATCCCTGGAACAGGCTGCCCAGGGCAGTGGTGGAGTCCCCGTTCTGGGAGGGGGTTTCAAAGCCATAGAAATGTGCTGAGGGACATGGTTTGGTGGTGACCTGGGAGTGCTGTGTTAACATTTGTGTTAACCATGGACTTGATGATCTCTTCCAACCAGAACAATTCTGTGATTCTATTCTATGATTAGAAGTCCCTTTGAAGAAGCGAAAAGTGGGAGGTTTAGGTTTTATATGGTGTTGACAGCTTCACTTTTTATGAGAATACCTTAAACAGGAGCCTGCAGGCAGGGCTGGCACGGGACTGTTCCATGTCCTTTCCATGCATGCAAGATTTACAGGGAGATGAAGCAGAAGGATTGCAACCCAGTAACGAGCACCCTTGATTCCTGGCAGGGCAAGGGGAATCCCAGATTCTTATCCCTAGTTTAGAAATGGCTCTTGAGTACTGAAGAGCCGTGATAGAGCTGGGAGAAAGGGGTGTACTTCCTGAAAGTTTGCTTTCTTCCTGTATCATTTTACTCTAAATGTCTGCTGAAGAAATTCAGTGAATAATTAAATGCATCAAACAGTTGTGACTGTCCTGTTATATTATTTTATTTATTTATTTTTAAAGTTTGGCTGGCACTGTAATGTTCTTGCTGAGTCTTTATTAGTGAGATGTGCAAAAATCACTAGTCTCTTTTCCCAGATTATTCACTGGGGGGATAATGTTGCAGAGACTGGGACAAAAATGTGCTGTTCTTTGCCCGAATTAGCGGGGAATTGATTTCTGTATTGCAGTCCAAGTGTGTATGATGTTATTTTACCTAACGGGGAATTAATTCTGAGTGCTGCGGGCGTTTGGACATGTTATGCTGGACTATTCAAGGAAAGCACAATAAATTACATTCCAATTCTTGTGTCCTTGCCAAGGGTTTGAATTCAGTTATGCTCCTCTTAACATTGCAGTAGCAGGTAGTGAAATGCTGTGCATGGCAGGAGTATGTTCCGTCCACAGAAGCTGTGGAAACGTGTCTGTTCTCAGCGTTTAGTGGGAAATTCCTGGAAAAAGTGCAGCTCTTAAATGCAGCTCCTCTGGGGCATCCTTTGGGGTGGGGATGCTGCCGGTTTTCAGTGAGGCCAGAAAGGGCAAAGGAAGTGTTTCTTACTTAAGGGAAATATGATAACTGTGGTTTCATTCCTCCATTAAAAATATGCATGCAGTCGGTAGCTGGGGGCTCTTTGGGGTGGCCAGTGCTAATTATTTAATCCTCATGTGTTTTCTATTTAACAACTACATATATCAGCTTTGTCTGGTAGATTTTGCAAACCCTTAAACAAACAAACCCCCAGCCTTATGTTCTTGAAACTAACTCTATGAAGTTGTCGACTTACTCTACTCAGCAGATTACCTTGCTTGCTTCTTTGTGGATGATGAGCTTGGCAAAAATCAGGGAATGAGCGTGGTCATCCTGAGAAAATTACTGCTGTCTCTAGCAGAGAATGTCTATGAGCATGTAATTAACTTGTCCAAATGGAAGGAACATGGGGAAAGTACAGGGCATAGCAGTAAAAATACACCAATACCCTCTGTGTAGTATAACCACAAATAAACAGTAACTCGGACTATAAAAGGCACTTTACAGTTCTCTCCAGTGTCCTGAGATAACCCAAGTCATCTTTTCCCAGTTGTGTAAGACCTTTGCCCTGTCTGTCTCAGAGACAGGAATGTGTGTGATAGAATTCTCATTCATAGATGAAATCACAGATGATTTTTGTTGCTCTTTTAGGAAAGTGACACTTCACTATAAAGAATTTGTTACTGCCTTGAGCTCACGTTTACGGGGGGATTTGAATAGTCAAGCAGATTAGCTTAATGTTCTTCTGTTGCTAAAGCTGTTGTTTAACTTGCTGTTTCTGAAAGGACCCATAGAGGCCTTGAGAGGCTGGCAATTTTTACTACTATCTATCATATGAGCTAGGCTTGGTGACTGGAAAAAGTTTGAGTGTGTGGTTTCTTGGGGAGGGATTCATGAGGTTTGGTGGTTTTTTTGTTTTGGTTTTTTTTTGTGTGTGTGTGTATGTTTTTCTTTGTCTGGTTTATGGGTCCTAGAAATGTGGTTTAATCCTTTTGCTCTTTCAGTGTCTTAATTCTGCATTGCACAGCTGGCATTTCAGGTTGCATCTTAGGAGTGCATGCCTGGTGGGTCATCCCCCTGTCTTGAGAGCAGATCAGACAGATCGCACAAACATTTTGTGGGTTGCCTCTTCTGTTTCCATTGATGAATCCATGCTTCTAAGTGCCTGTACACTGATATACGCAACATGGGGAACACATGTGGGGAGTTAGAGATGTGTGTGTGGTTGCAGGGCCATGATTTTGCTGAGGTCGTGGAGATGTGGATGGAGGGCACCCTCAGCAAGTTGGCAGATGCTACAAAGTCAGGAGCAGTGGCTGGCACAGCAGATGATTGTACTGATATCAGAGGGACCTCAGCAGGCTGGAGAAATGGGCTGACAGAAACCCCATGAAGCTCAATGACTGGCAAGGAAAAGTGCTGCACCTGACAAGGAACAACGCCATGCACCAAGACACGCTGGGGGCTGCCCAGCTGGAAAGCACCTTAGCAGGAAGAGGTCTGAGGGTCCCGATGGTTACAAAGCTGAACAAGTCAGCAGTATACCTTTGTGGCAAAGGCCAAGAGTCTCTGGGTTGCATTAGAAGGAATGTTGCCAGCAGTTTGAGGGAGGTGGTCCTTCCCCTCTGCTCAGCTCTTGTGAGGCCATACATGGAGTATTGTGTCTAGTTCTGAGTTTCCCAGTACAGGAGAAAGGTGATTAATGGATTGGAGCATATTCCGTATGAGGGAGCTGGGCTGAGGGAGCCTAGAGAAAAGAAAACTCGGAGCCATCTCATCAGTGACTTTAAATACCTGATGGGAGGATGTGAAGAGAATGGAGCCAAGCTCTTTTTCCTGATGCCCAGTTGCAGGACCAGAGGCATTGGACACAAACTGAAATGCAGGAGGTTCCATGGAAAGTTTAATGGAAATTCTTTACCACAAGAGTGGTGGAGCACTGGGACAGGTTGCCCAGGTGGTTGAGGCCCCATCCCTGGAGACATTCAAGGTGGGGCTTGACAGAGCTCTGAGCAACCTGCTCTAGCTGAGGCTAGCTCTCAGCAGGGGGGTTGGAATAGATGACCTCTAGAGGTCCCTTCCCACCCAGACATTTCTATGTTTCCATGTTTCCATCTCAACATCAGGAAACATTTTTTACAGTGATGGTGGCTGAGATGGAACAGGTTACCCAGAAAGGTTGTGGAGTCTTCCTCCTTGGAGACATTCAAAAGCCATGCACACATGGTCCTGGGCAGCCTGCCGTAGCCCTGGTTGCGGAGGAGGGTTGTACAAGATAAGCTCCAGAGATTCCTTCCAACCTTAACCATTCTGCGATCATCTGATAAGCACTTCTCCGACTTCCCAGAAGTTACACTTTAAAGTTACATGTGATCTCTTACGGTAACATATAGGAAGAGTAAGCGTTCACGTTCTTAGTACTAACGCAACTCTTTACTGAGGGTGGTAATTCAGCTTTCCCTACCATGCTCTGTGAAGGTGAAGGTTCTTTGGAAGAATAAGGTGAATGAAAATCTGAGAAAAATCAGAAGTGGCAACTGTAGCTACCAGAGTTACATCTGAATTTCCTAGATTCTTGTTTATCTCAGCGTGCTTCTTGAACAAGGGGAAGGCATACGAGTCATTCCTGCAGCCTGCACCGAGACAGATTTCCAGGTGGAAATATACACTGAAACTGAGAGAAAATGAGACAAGATACCTATTAGATGTGATGTCAGAATTCGCTGTAGATTAAGTTAACGTCATTATGTCAAAGGCTTATTTTTATTCATTTATTTTTAGCAAATGCTGGAAAATGGTCCAGAATTAACATCTTGAGAAAATGAGTTCATCTGTTTGTAGTTCATTATAACAAACCTAAGTGGAAAGGTGGTTTCTTAGCCTAGATCATTCAGCATGGAGATTGCAGAAGCTTCAAATAACCCTGGGGCATGTTTTGTAAAGGCTAACATTTGCCTTCAGTGTTACTGGGGTTTTTTTAGGCAAATTATATTCTTTTTTAAAATAATCAGTATTTTCATGAAGGTCCATGAAAATGGCAAAAGTGACAGATCAAAATCTTCTTGGGCTAGTTGTAATTGTCACTTAAGTGAAGTTAGTCTGTAACTAACTACTATTTTTTCAAGTCTCAGAATAGCTGCAGCTAGAGAGCTGATTTAAAGGCCTTATTTCTTATTGCTGATTTTTATCAAGCAAAGTGAAGCCTGATATAAATTCAAAGGAAAATGAAACATTTTGCATTTCACAACAATTACTTTTTGTTTTGTGTATATCAGTGAAGATCTCTGTGTTTTGGGTTTGGATAATCATACTTCCCGGGTTATAAAAAAGCTTTGCGACTACTCCAAGTGATTCCAGAAGTTTTTTTGTGAGTTCTGTTAATGTTACAGACAAACTGCTGCTTTTATGGGACTGAAAATCTGTACGATCTTCAAACTGAGAACTTTTAATGATAGGATGGATAAACTAGTAACTGGTAAGATAACACAGGGTCAGCACCCCTGGTGTGGCACTTTTCACAGTGCTGCTGAGGTCATTCCTTAAGAGATAGACCAGTTAGCAAGAACTCGTCTTTATCTGGTAGTTATGGATTTATGCAATGAAGAAATTTGTATTTTGTTCCTGGGGGCCTTGCATCTAAATTGCTCTGACATTTTTCTAGTGCAATAGAAAGTGCTTTCCTGATTATGAAGATAGAGATTAAGAAGCACTTGTATTCATGAATGGTATGAGAAATGTGTTTTGTCCAGATGTTTTGTGGGAAGCCATTGGATTTGGCACTTCTGGCAAGTCATGCTCCTAACTGCATGGAGATGCAAAGCTCCTCCTGGATGGGAGCAGCCCTGGGTTTTGGTTAAATGAAGGATATGAATATTTAAAGAGATGCAGCATTCCAAGGATGTTTCTGAAGACCACAACAAAGATTATATCCAGTGGTCTCAGTATCTTTTTCATTTGCTTTCAATAATTGTGTCTCTGAGTTGAGTTTGCTTTCCTGACAGTTTGGATCAAAGCATTTTCATGATAAGCTGATGTCTTTTCATTTTGGTCTGGCTGCTGGTCCAAATAACAAAAAGTATTGCTGATAGCTTTATGGCTAATTTTTTTAATGTTTCTTTTTTCTTTCTGTCTCTCTAACAGGCCATCTGTGGAAAAGAAAGAAGAGAAAAAAATGAAGTACATATTCTTAATATTTTTCATGAATTTATTACCACAATATGGTGGGAAATCTTTGAGAAGAGATGGCAGTTACCCAAAAACATTTGAAGACATTAAAAATGAGAGAGCTGGCTATAGAGATATTGCCAAAGCTGTTATTGATCTTGCTGTCCATGGAAAAGCTCAGAACAGATCCTATGAAAGATTAGCGTTTTTTGCAGATACCATAGGACCTAGACTCAGTGGTTCGAAAAATCTAGATGCGGCCATCAAATATATGTTCCGTGCCCTGCAGGAAGACAGGCTGGAAAATGTGCATCTGGAGCATGTCAAAGTACCACACTGGGAAAGAGGAGAAGAGTTTGCAATGATGCTTCAACCAAGGAATCACAGTATTGCTGTTTTGGGACTTGGGAACAGCGTTGTGACTCCTCCAGAAGGTAACTCTTCTGTTTGGAATTATCACTTGCTTTTTAATGCCAAACTATTCTACCCCTAACAGCTTCTGTCAGTGGTCAAATTGAAGGGTTCTTCCTCCTATAATAGTTCTGCACGACAGGGTGCTATACTTCTGGGACATTTGTGTGTGGTTCTGCAGTTTGGTTTAACTCAGTTTTGTTGAACTGGCTTGTAAAATTAGAGTCAATTCCTGAACTCTCCATTAAATCTCTACCCTTTTGTTTAACGCTGCTGAACCTTGTTTGCAAAGATTATGCTCCTCCATTGAGGTTGGTGGGAAACTTGTTCTGTGATCTGGGATTTTCTAGCCCTTCTTTCCCATTTTGGCCAAAGAAATTCTCCACTGGGTGTTGAGTTGACACTTGATTTCTGCTTCTCTTGCTGTACCATATCCTGCCAAGCTCAGCATTTCACTCTGGTGAAAAACAAGGCAGCAGGAAGAGGAGGAGAGTCTCATCCTGAGCGTGGATGAGCACCTTGCTAAGCATGGCAATTGGTATCTGTCCCATTGTCACCTTGGAAAAGTCTTTGGCACTTACCTGTTACTGAACTGTGTGCTGCCTTTTAGTGGATCATGTGTGATACTTCAGGAAGGAGAATGATCGTTAGCTGGGCTCAGCAAAATTCAGGTGTTTTGAGCCCCAAAATATTAGCTTGCTTGCAAATGAGATGATTTGTTAAGATTCTCTTTTTGTACATATTGATGTAGGGCTTTCTCAGCATTGCTGTTTAAAGGCTGGATGGCAACCTTCTTCTGTGACTGCTCTCCATAAATAACATCAGAAGTATTCCTAGACCGTTCCAAAAACATTCTTAATCCTTTATGAGAAAATAAATGTAGTTTAGGAAATAAAAGGTAACATAGTACTCTTTTTTTTTTTTTTTTTTGTGAATTATAAGTTGTTGTGATAGTGAGCTTTCTGTTTGGAGTTGAACCAATCACGTATACAAGCTGTTTTGTTTAGAAAAATATAGCCCTTCAAAGCACAACAAAGTAAATCAGGGTAATTTCAGGTATGTTTGGAATAAATGTTTCTTGGTTTGGGAAACTGCTACAGTAAATTTTGTCAGAGGTATTTCTGTCGTAGTGAGGTAAACACACGCCTGAAATGCAAACCAACTAAACAACTAAAACCATATCTGTTTATCCAGTGAGGCTTAGTGTTTTGATACGAGAATATTCACAGCAAAGGTTAAACCTGCAACTTATTTTGTATGCTTTCCAGCCCTATTCCAAGCTTTCTAAAAAGGAAGCTAAATTTAAAATGGCAGTTTTGGCATTGAGCAAGCATTACTGAACCTGCAAGGAGAACCTGCCATTTAACCTGGGAGAACATCTTCACATCCCAGCAAGTCTGGTTTTCATTTCCCTTTCTGAGCTGTGTAGTTATCTGCACTTGCCTGGTCTTACTGCTGGGTTTGCCTTTTTTTATTCAGAGAGATACTGACTTCACATGTTTTAAAAAACAGAGACTAATCGTGTCCTCCTTTTTCATCTGTCAAGATCTTATTATACTGATGACCGCATGGTTGGGCTAGTAGCTGTGGCTGGTGATGTCTTGGAAGATAAGATTGCATTATCCAGCGCTGGTTTATACTAAGTAATGTTAACCCCCCCTATTATTCTTTCTCACCTTTTTACTTTCCTCTGAGATCCGCCGTGTTTCTGAAGAAGCATATGTGTTGGTGCTAGAAGACTGCACGGCAGTGAGATCTCTCGCAGGAGAGCGAGCAGTTTCTCACTCTTGGTGGAATCATTCTGATTAAATTACTTACCTTCTGGCTTAAAATCCATCCTACTGTTTGTGGCTGTTAGAATTTCTGCTGATCTTGCTCTGTGCAAGCTGTGACAGGGTCTTGTGCTTGAGGAGGTTGTGTGGGATAGCTGGTCCCTGGTGAGGGCTTGGCTCTTGTTCTTCTGATTGCTGGACTGGCTGCCTGGTTGATGGAAATGCCTGGTGAGAGCTGTTTGTCACCAGCCTCTCTGGGCAAGAAAACTGCAAGGTGTGCTGCTCAGAAAAGTGTCTGTACTAAAATTCGCACTCATCCCAAGCATGGCATTAAAAATACGTGATCAGAATATTAAAACCAGCATCTCATCACTTCTGAGGAATTAATTCCCAGATCCACTCCATCTGCTCTAAGCAGCAATTGTCACTGTGCCCTATTCCTGAGAAAAAGGGATAGGTGGCTACCCTAAATCACATTTGAACAATTTGCCTCTGTGAGTGAATATCAGCAGTTCTGATTTGTCGTCTTTTAGCTAAGAAGCTCTGGAAGTCTGAGTCATCCTGTAATCAAAATAATGCAACTCAGTATGAGATGCTTGGTGCTGATTCTCCTGGCATTGCACTGCTGTCGCTGCTTGGAATCAAACCAGGGAGATCTCCTGCTGCCGTGCTGAGTGTTGCCAGAGCATTAAAGGTTGAGGACGGGTCATTGGCACCCAGGTTTTGCCCTGGGGCAGAGACACCCTTCAGAGCTGACTCTAAAGTGGACTGTGCAGGTAATTTCTGAAGGTGTTTGGTATTTTTGGTATTTGCTTGATAGTCATTGTATGCTTTTAAAGCAGCGTTCCTATCAGCATACCTTTTGGACCCCTCAGTTTGCAACCCCCTGTCTGTAGAGCCCTGAGAAATCCCTTCCTTGGCACTAGTGGTGCCTTCCTAGAGCCAGAGGACAGCACTGGCTAGACATTTTGGCTTTTAAGGTCTGGGGTTGGGGATAAGATAAGAGGGGTGACTCCCCTGTCTCAGCAGGAGGTACAGGAGACCATTTCTTGCTTTCTCATCCTCTCAGTTATGTTGTGTACTCTTCCATTCTCATTACATGCTCCCCAGGCTTGAGACCTGATGAGCTAAGAAAACGGGAAGCACTATCAGGAACTTAAAGCATTGCTTTTCTCTCAGTGTGCTTAATGCTTCATGCTGGACTTAGTGGCCCCTGGCTCTCTCAGAGCTCCTCCTGGAGTTAGTGCTCTGGGGTTAGAAACCTGGCTTTCAATGCTGGAAATTCAGGGTTTATTTTCCCTTCTGTCCTTGGAAATACAAACCAGTGTTTCCTAAGTGTGACCCAATGGCCAGAGCACGTGCTGAGGTGGCTCACTTTCCATTTTGGCATACTCCATGTGACTGTGGGAAAAAATCCACAATCCTCTGGAGCGGGAACAGGAAGCCCTAAGCAGTAGCACTATTTTAGCCATGGAACCCACCCCAGCATTGACTCCAGGATACAAGGAATGTCTCTTCCTGCAGGTCTTCTATCTAACGCATGCCTATGGGGTTGAAACCATACGGGACGTGGGCAGACCTTTGCCTGTTTAGTGGATTTGCAGGGATTTGCCCACTTTGGCTCAGATAGGAGTTTGGCATATTGCTAGTTGGCTCACTGGAAGTTGGAACAGTTCTGATGATGTGCAGGAG
This sequence comes from Ceryle rudis, assembly GCA_033439905.1. NCBI lineage: Eukaryota > Metazoa > Chordata > Aves > Coraciiformes > Cerylidae > Ceryle > Ceryle rudis. The sequence goes on along the minus strand of JAAGNO010023133.1, from coordinate 47,023 downwards.
GTTTTTTGGTGCCTTGTGATCTTGTGGATAAAATCCACATTTCCTAATTTCTTCATTATGACTGGGTGACATTCCAGGATATCAAGTTTCCAGATTGGGTTTGATTTATGTGACAAAAAGGGGCAAAAGAGAAAAAGGTTAGGTTTTTTTTTTTTTTAAATTGAAGAGGGGAGAAAAGAAGTTTTCCCTTTATGCCAATATTTGAAGGTGTTTGATCCAAGAGAAGATGTTTATTTTCTTTGATCTCCTTACACAGAAGGAGTAACTTTCATGTCTGTCTTACTCCTGTCCCTGTCACTAACATGAAGCACAGAATGACCAGGATTTCCAGAACTTAGCAGAGGTTGAAGATGGTCACCACCTCGAGTAAATGGGTTCCTCTGTAACAAAACGTGATTGCATGTTAGGAAGTGCTCGGTTTAGGGAGCTGACAGACGAGGTTTACCATATTTAGTCAGTGTCCTTGTCTCATTTCCCGTGTTTCAACACTGGCAAAAGAGACGTATGGAGAGAGACTCTGTTGTTTTCTGGTAGTACTGATTCTGAGGAAAATAGATATAATTGTTGCTTTGAGAATCCCATAATTGAAGGAAAGTAGAGGTTTAGCAGATGTTTGACCATAGAGTATCAACAAAGTCATTTTTTTGCATGTGTTAAATTGCACTTTTTTTTTTTTTTCCTGATGGGTGACCCTGCCTTTTTATTTTCAAGAAATACTGACAAGTAGAACCAACCCTCGAGTGCAGCCTGCCCAAAATGTCTCCCCGAAAAAGGAACAGTCTCTGTTTTCTACGAACTCTTTGTTTCAGTGAAACTGAAGTAATATAAATATGAAGATGATGTATTGGCAGACTTTTTCCTAGTTTTTCGCTGTGGGTTTTTTTGTTTAACTATCAATAACATTTGGGCGGGTCTTGCTCTTACAGAAGGTGGTGGGAGTTCTCCCACTTGGATAGTATGAAAAAGGCTCCAGCTTGTTATTTGTAACACAGGGATGATACGTGTCTCGAAGCTGTTGAAGTTGTGTGCTGTTGCTGTAGGCTCAGAGTCTTTTTAAGCCAGGGATGCTGCTGAAAGAAGTGGTCTGGCCTCAGTCCTGGCTCGTACATTTTTTTTTTCCCAGTATTGACCCTCCTTTTTATTTTCTCCGTGGCGAAGTGGATTGGGGAATTCAACTAGATTAACAAAAAGCCAACAAGAAAGTTAACATTAATGTGTATCAGGATTTACCCTTGAGTTGCCAGCATCTTGGATGACCGCTGACCTATGGGTAGACAGGGAGATCCTTCTGGAGGGACTTGGGTACCCCCTTTGATGAGGGGTTCAGTGCTGAGAACAGGAGCTGGAGAGTCATAGGCATGATGGGAGCACAGGCCCAACAAAGCCCTCCTGTCTTCACTGAAGCCCTCGTTTTCTATGCGTGAGGAGCTACTGAGTCATAGCTTGAGACCATGAGCTTCAGTATTGGGTGCCTGGATTGTTTATTATTACTTAGAGCAGCACTGCTGGCGGTGTGGTAATTGTGCTACTGTTTTTCTTGGAACGTAAAAGATGATGTCTCTGAAGGACCACAGACACTGTGGTGTTCCGTGGCTCAGTGTCTGGGACAAAAGTTACTGCAGTGGCATTTCAAAGATTTAGAGAGTAGGAGTAGCTGTGTGGCTTTGAGGTGGGAAGGACATAGGATCCAGTTGCTGCTTTAATGAATACTCAACTGAACTGTACAGATTGTCAACGGCAGAAAAAATTGCATTTCTGGGTCATGGCCCTTTTCAGTGTCGCTGAGTTGAGGGCGGTTACCTCAAGGATGCGAAGCCCAGGCTGAAGCTCCTGTCTCACACTGATGGAGGCAGGATTTGAACGTGATTTTCTTCATGCATGGGGAATGCATGCACAGCTGGATGGCACTGTCACCTTCCTGTCCCAGGGGGACAGCCTGCATTGACTGGCATCTTGACTTGCTACGGAGGGAATGGTTTCTCTTGGTACTTCCTGCCTTAGGCACCAGTGTGCTCTGAAGCTGACTTTTCTGGCTCCCGTTCTTGGGTGCCTGATTCTCTGCAGACATTTTATAGCAAGCCTGTGCCCTGTGCAGGACTGCTCTGGGGAGAACCAGACCTGTTGCCTTTTTGGTGGGCAAGGCGTTTTTGGGTCCAACCCCCTTGCTGCTAGGATTTACTACTGCACAGTAAGCTGCATGTTGTTGAAACTAAACTGTTCTGGTGAGAACCAGTACTTGCTGGAATTTGTATGTCGTATCTGTTCAAAATGTAACAATTAGTGTTTATTTTACTCTGTGTTGTTCTTAAAGAATGGTGTAACGCGTTTCGTCTGTGCTATGCATCACAGCCTCGTAGCCTCATATACTTTTGGATGACTCTCCTATGTAATTTTAGTTTCATGAAGTAATTCTCTTTTCTGTTCCACAGAGTAGGTGAGGTCACATTTTCCAGACGTGTATTCAGATTCTACAAAATCTTCTTTGTTTCACAGTTCCCCTAAAACATCTAATCTTTCCTTCATATTATAATTCTGATATCAATACCTACTTATATGTGTTCATAGGGCCGATATCGTTCTAGGTGTGTCACGGTTTAGCGTCAGGGTGGCCCCTTAGATGTAAAACAGATGCTCTCTGCTAACCCCCCTCCCTCCCCAAAGGGGAAGAGAAAAGGAATAAGGGAGAGAGACTCAGACAGTAGAAAAAGGGAACTAGAACAGCTG
>JAAGNO010023133.1:0-42500 GCA_033439905.1 Ceryle rudis | reverse complement strand
TCAATGTGTCCGCTGCAAGGTGCCAAAAATGTATGGAGTGTCTATGGGATAATGGTGCCAAAGTCAGAGGTGCCTCAAGGCCTTCTCCCATGAACCCACTGCAGCATTTGCTCAGTTGGAAAGCATCTGAAACCAAAAAAGAAAAAACAAAGGCACAGACCTCTAAAAATCCTTAAACTGCAAAGATTGTTTTTGTGCAGATTGCTGCCTGCTGTTTAGATCCTTGTTGTTCAAAACTTCTGAAAAGCCTTATGCAATCAAAGAGACTTACTGGGTCAAATTGATTCCAGACCAGTCCCTGGAATCACACTGAGGTGAATCTGACATACTGGGCCTTCAGCTAAGCTGTGGCCAGGAGAAAGGAGTTGAGGTCACACCCTGAATTTTGCCCTCTCTTAGGAAATGAGTGAATTTGCTTGTGCAAACCATGTCTCCCGCTGGCTGTTTGGGGCTTATACTGGATGCAAACACAGAGGTTACTGACTTCTGAGTGCTGGAAAAGTACAGAATGACCACTTTGATGATGATGAAGCTTTTTTTTGGTGTTTTTTTTTTTAAAAAAAACTTTCTCAGTGTATCCTTAGGAAGAGAAGACAGAAAGCTGGAAGGCTGTCCTGGGTGGAAGCCATCTTGTTCTTTAATCCTCAAGCTACTGCAGGCTTTCTCAGTAGTGCAGATAAAACTGGATTTTCCCACCACAGTGATGAGGACAAAAAAAAAAAATTTCCTTGGGCAGAATGTTCATTTGCCTGTTCTGTTTTCTTTGGGAATGAAAGAGCTTTAACTGAGTGTGAGCAGAGCTTCCTCAGCTCTCTTCTCTGCCTGATGAACTCTTCAGGGCTCGAGTGATGATAGAGGTCAGCAGAGCCAGGGAATACCAAAGCTGTCGTTCGCTCGTGCTCGCCGCTGCCAGCCAGGAGAGGAATGGTTGGAGGGAGACGCTCTTTGATGCCAGGATGGCACGTTGCAGCCCTTTCTGCCTTCCCATCTATTTGCCCAGAAGCTGGGAGGAAGGTAGCACAGGGACTGCCTCTCGCCAAGGTGTTCTGCTGCCTCCAGGAAAGGTAGAACCAGTTCAACTTCTTGCTCGCAGTCGCAGGATATTGCTCTAATCCTGTTCCTTGGTCAAGCTCCAGTATAATACCATTCTGAGTGACACCACACTTACTTTGCAGCAGTGGTACAATGCATCAACATGAGCAAATTCAGGCCGAATGTAGATTCTTGGCCACAGTTTAACCGCTAGCAAGCATTTCTGAGGATTACATTATTCTGTGTAAAGATATCAGATTGGGAGACAACGTCTTGAGAGACTGCTTGGCAGCAAAAATAGCAGCGTGTGCAAGATTCCTCATGCAGCATCGTTCATTTGTGATGTTGAGAGACACCCTTGGATCAGAGGACAGTTTAAGGTGGAGGCCAATTCAGTCTTGGACTTCACTGCCGATACTTCCATCAAAGGTGCCAGCTCAGAGGGTGGATTTTCAGTTTGGCTTTCTGGCACAGCTGCCTCACCCATGAGGGACCAGACTGGCATCAGGACTGGAACATGGGTCAGTTACCTACAGCCTTCCCTGACACGAATCATTTCGAGGTGAGGGGATGTGAGCACCCACCACCCGGTCCCTGGGCTGTCCAGCTCTTTTGCAGAGGGAGATGTTCCTGAGAAGAGCAGGTAAGTGTCCAGAGTGACAATTTTGCTGTCAGGGGTAAACATACTTATGGATGTTTGTAGCCACCCGTGCCCCTTTTCGCACGAGTGTGACAGTGTGGCACTTACCAAGGGAAGCAGAAGGTTTTCAGGACAGTGTACAAAGCAAAAAAAGATACATGTCAGGGGATCTTTTAACAAACCTGGTATAGTCTTGAGAACTGCTCATAACCGAGACGTTTCCATCTCCACGAGGGCGTAACAAACCTCGTAAAGTCGTTTCTGGAAAGAAGCTGTTAGCTTGTGCGCTGTGTGTGAAGAAGGTCACACTTCTAAATCAGTGATAATTATGTGTAACTTAAATAAAAATGGTGTTGCCAGGCACTGTGTGGCTTCGCTGCACCTGCATTCTCTGGCACCAAGGGTGTCTGTCCCTGTAAAGCCGGGCAGAGAGGCACACGGTGATTAAAGCAGGTTAATGCAGAGAAAACATCTCATCACAAGGAAAAAATGTTTCCATTTAAAGGATAGAAATAATAATTAGTAGTAAACGTCAAATAACTGGCATGCCAGGAAGGACCTAAGCTGTGGAACATGAGTAGTACGGAGCAAGTGTCCAGCAGAGAGGACCAGGGGCTGCTGTGGAAAAACCCTTCCTACTTGCTGCCCATTAGGCAGCTGCGGTTGAGGCAGCACGCGAGACCATCGTAGCCGAGGGACGCAGGAGGTGAAACCAAAGCAGTGATACTGTTACATCACCCTTGCCAAGGCTGGAAAATATTTTTCAGGCATGACTCTCCAGATGAATTGTAAGCTGGGAATAAGTGGCCTGTAAGCTGTGGGGTCATGGCGCGGGCGTGCACGTGAGGGGCACGACTGCCCTTTGCGGAGCTCCGTGTTAGTACCCCGCTCCTTGTCAGGGCTGGTGCAGATTCTTCTCCCTCGGGCCACAGGATGCGGCACCTCCGAGGTGGCGTTGAGGGGGTTGGAGTTGTTACACGAGGTTCTAGATGCACTCCTTTGTTTCACTGAGCAGCATTCGCCTGGCTTCCTTTTCTCAGTACGAGAATCCTGTTCAGTGAAAATATGTTAGGCAGAATCACACCTACGTACCGTAAGTGCTGTTTGCATGTGCTGTTTTGTGCAGGCTTTTACAGTTAAAATGACTCAGAAAAATGTTGAGAGCACAATGTCTTTTGCAGCTGAAAGCTTCCTCATAAAACCTCTCTCTAGGAGCTCAATAAATGCTAAAAGAAGATCTTCATGTCTGTAACTTAGTAATGAGGTTTTCATCTGGACTTGAAATAAACAGGGTTGTGGTTTGGGTTTTTTGGGTTTGGTTTGGTTTTGTTTTGTTTTAACTTTTTGTTTGATTGTTTGTTTCTCCAGTGTAGTTAATAACAGGGCAATTTTTGAAAAGGGCAGTGATTAAGGGCAAAATGTGAATTATAACCTAGAGCCCCACTGGTTTCAGCAGGGTCAGGATTTCACACAGAAGGTGAAAATCCAGTCCATCTCATTGCAAGTATCTCTTCCTTGCCTGGGAACAAGAGCGAGTAGCTCTCCTTCCAGCTCCAGGTCGCCTCTCCCAGCAGAGGGCATTGCAGTTTGACGTTACTTTTTAGGACAGTCTGGCAGAGGGTAAACTGAACTTCAAGCGCTTGTTTGGCCGGTCTAAAATTTATTTTAATGACCTCCACGGAGAGAGCAGATTATCAGTCATTTAAAACCCAAAGATGCTGCTAGCAAACTCTGTAGTTGGAAGATAAAAGGAATTTTTCCTTGCACTCTAAAAACCCTCAATGCCTGAGAGAGAAAACACTACTGCCAGAAAGCATTTGTTCTTCAGTGTCTCAATCACCATTTACATTCCTGTTTTAAATGACATCTTAGGCCGAGTCGCAGAGGCTTGTTTCAGGAGATCGGGCTGTTTCAGCAAACCTAGTGCTCACATGCCTCGGGAGAGGAAAGCGGGGGACTGAGGGCAGAAGGGGAGGCCGAGAGGTGTGTGGAGCACCAGTGCTTTCTCCTGTTCAGCATTTGTGGTTTGGCAGGTCACAAGAGCATTCAGCATGTTTGGAAGTTGGTACTAAGTTGGCAGACTTTGACCTCTTCAGGAGACTAGTTGACAGAGTCCCTTGGGAGGCAGTCCTGATGGGCAAAGAAATCCGGGAAAGCTGGACATTCTTCAGAAGGGAAATCGTGAGGGCGTAGGAGCAGGCTGTCCTGCTGTGCTGTGAGACGGGCCGGCAGGGAAGAAAGCCAGCCTGGCTGAGCAGAGAGCTTTGGCTGGAACTTGGGAAGACAAGGAAAGTCTGGGGCCTAGGGCAGAAGGGGCAGGCAACTCAGGAGGACTACAAGGAAGTCACGAGGTGGGGCAGGGAGAAAATTAGAAAGGCTAAAGCCTAACTAGAACTTAATCTGGCTACCGTGGTAAAAGACAGTAATTTCTATAAATACATTAATAGCAAAAGGAGGACTAAGGAGAGTCTCTGTCCTCTATTGGATGCAGGGGGATACACAGTGACCAAGGACAAGGAGAAGGCTGGGGTACTGGATTCCTTCTTTGCCTCAGTCTTTAATAGTGAGAGCAGTTGTTCGCAGAGTGCCCAGCCCCCAAGCTGGATGACAGGGACAGGGAGCAGAATTAAGCCCTCATCATCCAAGAGGAAATGGTCAGTGACCCACTACACCACTTAGATGCACACAAGTCTATGGAGCCGGATGGGATCTACCCAAGGACACTGAGGGAGCTGGTGGAAGTGCTCATCAAGACACTTTCCATGATTTATCAACAGTCCTGGCTAACCTGAGAGGTCCCAGTTGACTGGAGATTAGCAGATGTGACGCCCATCTACGAGAAGGACCTGGGGAACTACGCGCCTGTCTGACCTCGGTGCCGGGGAAGGTTATGGAGCAGGTCATCTTGAGGGCCATCACGCAGCACATGTGGGACAACCGGGTGACCAGGCCCAGTCAGCCCCATGGGTTTATAAAAGGCACGTCCTCCTTGACTAACCCGATCACCTTCTATGAGAAGATGACCCACGCAGTGGATGAGGGAAAGGCTGGGGATGTTATTTACCCAGACTAAGCCTTCGATACCATTTCCCACAGCATTCTCCTGGAGAAACTGGCTGCTTGTGGCTCAGGTGGGCATAGGCTGTGCTGGATAAAAAACTGTCTGGGTGGCTGGGCCCGGAGAGTGGTGGTGAGTGGAGTTAAACCCAGCTGATGGCCAGTCGCAAGTGGTGCTCCTCAGTTCCCTCATGGCCAGTTCTGTTTAATGTCTTTATTAATGATCTGGACGAGGGAATTGAGAGCACCCTCAGTAAGTGTTTAGGTGACAGCAAGTTGGGTGGGAATGCAGATCTGCTTGAGGGTAGGGAGGCTGCCAAGCACTGGATCAGGCTGCCCAGGGAAGTGGTGGAGTCATCGTCCCTGGGGGTGTTTAAAAGCCATGTAGGGACATGGTTTGGTGGTGGGTTAATGGTTGGACTTGATGATCTTAAAGGTCGCTTCCAACCAAAACAATTCTATGATTCTATTCTGTCACTGTAGTTTTGCAGGTGGGGAAACTGAGGCACCCAGGAGATTGTATCCTGCCTGGGCTCACAGGTAAATTCAGGGTGGAAGTACTAAGAGCACTCCCATACCTGCTGTGGGTGACGTCTCTGCGGAGTACGCTGCACGCTCACTGGGCTGCACCACACGCGTGTGCTGCGGGGAGAAGCACTTGCAAAGTTCAAGAAGCGCAGGTGGGCAAGAGTTAAAAAGCAGATTCTCCCCCTCTTGATTTTTGACAGCGTTCTCACTCAGGTTGGTTTACAGTGTTAAACCAAAGGGACTTGAGCAGAGCAAAGGTCCTGAATTTGAATTTCAGTGAACGATTCTGAGGGAGCGGTTAGGGTATTTTATAAATACCCTAAAAACACCTAACAGGCATTCTGCTCTGGAGGACTTGAAAGGACCGTAACCTTCCCTACAGTTTAACAGCACATTTCTCCATAAAACTACCTCAAGAGAAATTCCCTGCATTCCCGCACTGAACACTTAGCAGTCTTTTCAAACTTATGATATAGCAGTAAATATAGCTTATAACCATAAAATTAAGGTTATGTGGACTTGTAACTTTTTATTTTATGCTAGCGCTGTGGGCCACTAGCAAATTCTACAGAGGTTACTGTCCTGAAGTCTGCAACAGATTACAGAAGTAAAGTAGGAGGAACAAAACACAAACCAGAAAACAACCCTCGCTCTTTAAACAGACAGATCGGGTGTTTAAGGGGATAAGAAGGGCAAACAAAGGGAAGAGGAATCCACCACTAAATTCACAACTTCTCATGCTCTACGATTTCAGTTTCTTTTAACACAGCTCTTCGTGCTGTACAGGCAACTCGTGAGCTTGCGTGGCTGTCACTGCGTTGGTGGGGTGTTTAATGGCTGTAGAATAACTCAAGAAAGGGCGATAGATCTCATCTACATCTTGGAATGCTATCGGTGAGATTCTGGCAACCTGTGCTACGTGAAGCTCAAACGTTGTGCAAAATTTAGCTTATTTTTACCATGGTGCACTGAAATAAATTGCTTTCCAGATAGCTGCATCCTTGCGAATAGTATCATGGATTGTGAGGGTACAAAGCCCCAGGCTTCTACAGAAAAGGCGCACTGCTTTTACTGTGTGCTTTTACAGTGCCTAGAAAACCTTTGGCGTTCCAGCAATCTAACTGTGAACTAAAACATAATAAAGAAGTCTGTTTTTTTTTTTTCCAGTAGTGACTGTAGAGTCAAGGTGCCTCAGCTTTTGTGTTTCTGAACAGAAACTCTTTGAAGTCATCTGCTTTTAAGAAAGCAGATAAGCACAATTTTGTGAAAATCAGCCCTCTCTGGGGTAAATTTGTGACCTTCTCCCAGTACTTCTGTTGTCTTGAAAACTTGGAAGGCCAAGAGCCACCTAATGAAGAGCCTTGTTTATCATGAAAGTTGAGTTGACTGAGATCTCTGTCTGGCTTCTGCAGTGAGTGCAAGCATTTGGACAGCATGGAAATTGGATTCATCTTTACTGACTCAGGCCCTTAGCTAGAAGAAATACAGCCACAGCAGGAGGGAGCTAAGGAAGGGAGCAATTAATTTAGTTTTCCAATAGTATTGCGACAACAGGCCCATCATAATTTAAAAGCCTTTGGAACAGTCTTCTTCATTTCCTCCTATCCTACTCCCTCAACTTTTTGTCTTGGTCTGGCTTTTGTTCACTTCACGCAGCCTGCCAGACCATCCCGAGCTTGCCTGAACCCAACCGGTTGGTCCCTGACGTAATCCCGAATGGTGACCTGTGAGGCCGACCTCGAGGTTTGCTGGGTGGAAAAGGACCCACTTGGTTTTAAAAGCGCTGGCTCTGTTTTGCAAGGAGCTGGCAAACTATGTTTTCCTTTCTACTTTTATAGCTTGTTGCAAAGTCCGTGGAGGATACACAGCTGGCTGGCAGTACCACAGCTAATTCCATGGCCATGGAGTCTTAAAAAGCCTGTGGTGATGATGCTCGAAAGCAATGCACAGGAGTTGTGCACACTGCGTAGTGTGTCTGCTGCCTATGGGCCGGCACGCTTCCCGCAAACGGACAACATTTGTGAGGTGTTTCATTAATCTCTGATGGAAATAAAGCACGCGTTTCTATAGATCGCAAGTTCGAAGTGCTCCTGATCTATTTTGATTTTACTCCGCTGCTCCTCGCTTTCCTTGTCTAATGCCACCAGAAATGAATGACACCTTCCAAGCCTGTTTTACACTGTGGAAGTTGCTTGTGTCCGGAAGAGAGAAAGCTGTTGTTTTGAAACTCTGTAAATGAGTATTCTGATTCCAAGTGAATGACTGTTTTTCCCGTTTGGTTGTTTACTGCTGATAGTTCTGTTTCCTTTAGAGTATATATTTTTATGGGCTTTCTTTTTTCTTCTTGATTTCTGTGCATTCATCAGTGGTCTGAAAAAGTCTACAGGACAAAAAGAACCCAGATTTACCAACATTTCATCTAAGTCATGACCCAGAAAAGCATCATGAAGAGAAATAAACAGTAATAACCCTTATGGAACTAACCTCATTTTCTCTCTCCTGCTTAAGGGGAATTGCAAACATAAGACATGTCTCCGTAGTAGCAATCCCAGTGATAATTCTGTGAAACATGGAGACTACACAGGTCTCCCAAACACTCGCTGGTGTCTCTACAGTATTTTTATTCATAGGCAATCCACCTTGTAACTGTTGGTTGCTTGCAAGGCATAGCCATCTACTCATTCCTTGGATACTGCTGAAATCCACTCTGAAACAGGAATCCATCTTCCTCACCCCCTCATTTGTGAGGCCTCTCTAGTTGGCCTCTGGCACAGTGTATGGTAGGAATCTAGACTGGAGATAAAGAAATGCAGTGTAGTCCAGGAGCGAGGAAAAGAATAGCATTGGATTATTAGCTTAGTAAGGTATTTTTAGCGACAGCTCCTCTGCGTGGGTCACACGGTAGGCGAGGATCTTTCATTCACTGCTTGGGCAGATGCGGGGCAGAGCCACTGAAGCAGAAGGTAGTGAGCTGAACAGCTGTCTAGGAAAGAAAATAAGTCTCCTCAAGAGATACTAGTTTCATAAAGGTAAAGCTTTCAGGGTTGGGCATTGTTTCCAGTTGCTTTCCGTGCAGCTGAAGTACTCCAAGGATATCTGTGTGTCTGCTGTGGTCTTGTTTCTGACTTCCTTGTCTTTTTATTTTCCCACCAATTTCTTCCTTCTTTCATTTTCTTACTTTTCCTAAGTACCTTCCTGGTTGAATTACTCCTTGTTTTTGCACCCTCTGCAATCCTGCCAGCCAAACAGTGGCCTGAATTCAGAGCCCTGCCCCTAACCTGCCTTGTCACCACCTTGCACCCTCCTGGTGCAGCACTCCCCTGCTGAAGGACCTGCACCTCCTTACCCACAGTTCCCCGTCCCTTCCCACACACACTGGCTATTCAGCCAGTCATCATCTTCACCCACCCTGGCACCCCCTCAGGGCACCACTGGCGTCCATCTCTTATCCTCCGTGCGTCACCTCCCCGTCGCAAGACCCGGCAATGTGCTGGGCTTCTTATGGGAGAAAGAGAGGGAAAGGTTTGTTCCTAGAGATAAGACATAGCTAGTGGAGGATGACGGGCAGAGAAGAGGGAGGAGAAGCTGCTGTGCTTGCAGGCAGGAACAGGAGAGGACATGGCTGGCTGAGATGGACAGACATCTTGATGAGGAGTACACTTGTGCAAAGAAGGGGCCCTTGACTGGTGCTTGCTGGCTCTGTCACAGGCTACATTTATTCAAAAACCGAGGAGGGGGGGAAGTTTTATCCGGGAGAAGAGCTGGGGTGATTTGCTCTCTGTTGGAGACCCGTGCGTGAGCAGTTGTCTAAGCCTGCCACATGAGCACCAGGCTCCTGTAGGATTCTGCAGGCAGGTTATTGGTTGTAGTACAGTTTTGAATTTGCTCTGTGATCTGTTTTTACATCTGTCTGTGCTGTATCCATCACGGGAAAACCAGGACTGGCCAATGAAAGCTGAGTTGCAATAGCAAAGGTGTCCTATGAATTTTAAATAGAGTTTTATGTAATCATACATTTTATACTCATTATGATGAATTGTGATCGTTATCTAGGTAAGGAATGACAATATCTGCAAAGCTGCACCGGCAGCGAGGCTGTATGTTCTGTATGGTTCTGGTGGAAACTGGGAATCATGGATTATTAGAGGGGTTTGGTGCTTTTTTCTGTGTGTGGTGTTTTTTTGTGGGGGGTCTTTTTTTAAATTTTTGTGGGTTTTTTTTTTGTTGCTGTTGTTGTTGGTTTGGTTTGGTTTTTTAATGTGAGTGATAGCTTTTCCGTTATTTATTACAATTCCATTAGGACAGCACTGGAGTCTTGGGTATCGCATGTGTTCGTACGCTCTGGGGTACCTGCATGCAGTTTACATGCAATTTATGGAAAAGAAGATAAGTGTTTGGGAAGACTGAACTCTACAGCCACTGGGAACTGGAGGGAGATACATTTTTCAGCTAGATCTCACAGTCTGGGTTAAATCTGAATCACAATCACACTGGTAGAAATCCAGAGTAACTCCACAGGGAGCTTAACAGCGTTCTGACCACGCTGCTGCTAAATAAAACATGCTCGTGTCTGGCATGTGGCAAGGCAGCCTTTGGTGGAAATGTCCTCTGGTGGATGTGTGCAAATCCAGACAAGTTCACCGGCAGGATCCCAGTTGTCTTTATCCTACTATTTTCTGGTGCTCTGCTAGAGTTCCTCGTAACCACAGAAGCATGATGCAAAGCTGTAGAACAACTGTAGAAAATACAGACTCGAGAGAAAAATCTAACTAGTGAAAATATTACATCGACGTGATGCCAAGATTAACAAATGTCATTAGTCAGGTCGCCAGCTCTGTCTAAATAATGCTGTAAGGACCCCTGAAAGGAAATTAATTCTTTCTGAAGACATTGGAGGAACTAGCAGTGTAACATTTCAGTGGTTGTGTTTTCCCCCTTCTCTGCATATAGGCAGGGAAGAATATACCACATAGGAAAATTAGTGAGCCTAGCACATTTAACATCCTGGCTGTCCCTGGCACGCTTTCCACAGCGACTTTAAAATTGTGTTCCACGGCCTTACAGTGCTTTCTTTGATTTGCTGCCAGTATTTACTTAAGCAAATTGACGAGCTCGTGCTATGCTAGGGTAGGAAGAGTGATAAATTGCAAAAGTGGAGTAAATGTTAAAGCTAAATTTTTTTTTCTGCGGAAATCTGAAGAACTTACTGTCATGACTGTTAACTTCAACAGCTTGAAAGGAAAACACAGGAACACATAACACAATAAGCACAGCTTCTGGTAGAGGAGACACGTTCAAATATTTGCCCCACCTGAAAAGAGTTTGATGAAATATTTTTCCTGTGTTCACCGAATCACATTTCATTAGTGTTCAGAAGAAAAGCTGCGAGTCCTAGGAAAAGTTTACCAAATATTCTGTTCAAATGTGAGGACTGAGAGTCTCCCTGTAAAAAAGTGATGTCAGCTCCAGTGTTGATGACAGGGTAGAATTTGGTCCGTTGTAGCTCTTTTAGCCTGTTTTCTTGTTGATAAATTGGTAGTGCTTTTGTTTCTTTGCGCATACGTGGAGAAAACCACCGCGGAAAGTGTCTTTTCAGAGCCGTGAGGCGCATAACACAGGCGATACGGACCAGAACTAAATCCTGAACAGGTACACTTCAGTTCTGCTGCGTGTCAAATCCAGGTTTAGGTAACAGTTGTACAGTTTCTGGGAATCTCTTTAAATGCCAGCGATGCACAATCTGTTATTATATGCACGGTATGCAGCTTTTAATGACTTCCATGAGCATGAGGAGGATACCTAATTACTTTTACTGCAAGGCTATTAATGGAAAATAGGCTTCATCACAGATACTTGTTATACATCGGTACCAAATGTAGTAAGAAACACGTGTTGTGAACAGCCAGCGGTAGGAAAAGAGGGCATTATGAAATCTCTGATGTCGCTCCTCTGCACAGACCTTCCAGTGATGTAAGGATCAGGTAATTTTGTCACCAGGTGGGGTGGGGAAAACCAAATACAGCCCTGGAATAGTAAACGGCATATAACAAATAGCAAGAGAAAGAACTGAAGTGAATCACTCGAGAACAATCTAAACAGCTGAAATATGTTCACTGACACAGTTATTTGAACAATAGTGAATAACAACCAGATGAATTAAAGTCAGAGTTTGTCCATAATAATTCACAAAGAGAACAAAAGGCTTAATCCACTAAATAAAACATTTGCTATGAAAAGCTTGCCCAGCTCTAGTTCATAGATTGTAAAAGGAGGTTGGCTTAAGATGCTTTATTACCAAACTCAGATAAGGATACAGGGAAAGGCTGCCTGAGGACTCCACCGAAGGAGCTATGCGCTGTGAGATCTAAGGGTGGTCAATGGGTGAAATGAAGGTATTTTTGCAATTTTATGACTTTGCTGTAATAAGAAAAGGATGTAACCAGTGGAACTCGGGGGAGGAGGCAGACAGAGGAAAGTCAACATGAGACAGAGTGCAAAAAGACAATACGTCTTTTGGCAAGCTTATTTTGACTTTTTAAACTGGAAGGGTGAACTACTATGGACAGTCCCTCCCTCCCACCATTATGCAATGACTTCTGCCCTGTCTTCCCTTGGTAGCTCTCTGTTGGTGGACACAGAACAGCTGTGGGTTTAAACTGGCCCTGCCACTTTATGAGACCCAACCTGATTCGGGTCTGCGAATTTTCTCAAAGCAAACCCCTGCTTCTGCAGAGTGCTGGGCTGTTCCTCCTGCTGTAGACAAACGCACATGGCTTTACTGCGATAACTTCCTCGAGGTTATGTTGACCTTAAGTAGTGAGTCAAGTGGATAATATCCTGGTGAGGAGGGAGGACTTTGTGAGGGTAGATAGTAGAAATCCTCTCCCAGGTTCCCCGGGAGACCACTAGAAGAATGCTCGCACACACAGAAAGGTAAGAATGTGCATTTGGAAAGAGAGTTCATCAACTGGCATGTTACTTTCTGATGGAAGACTTGCAGGGCATTAGAGTCACTGTAGCTTGTATCCAGGTCCAAGTCAATGAATTATGGTGCATTCTCTGCTGAGCAGGACTTCATGCTTTTCGGTTCTTTCACACGCAGCAGTTTTATGGATTTCAGGATATAAATGGGAAGGGATCATAGGTTTGTTCTGAAAATTGCAGTCTTTTGAAATGGGAGCTTTATTAATTTGCAGTCATATAAATTTCTTACACCTTTGCAAATCTTAGACACATCAGTGAGGCAGTCTTTGGAGCGTGCTGTGAGTCCCAGATGCTTATGTAGGTTACTAAGCATACCTGGAGGAAGGCAGCTGCTCGCTTGCAACAGCTGGCAGAGAGCTCTATGAACAAAGAGGCAGGTACCACTTTCTTGGGTGGGAACCTTCAGAAGGGTCTCCACTAAACAAGAACCTGTGGGGATTTCTTTTATAAATTTCTCCCCGTTTCTCTTTGCCTTTTTCTAGTCGTTCAGGGGCTCCCGAGTTCCCTTCAGTGCTGGATGGTGAGTTCAACACACAGGGTTTCGTTCACAGCAGGATACCTCAAGGACTGTAGTGAGTGGAGGAAACCTTTTTGCTCTAAGAGAGATTCCTATCTTCATTCTTACTTGATTTTTTGGTTAACTTGAGCATTGACTTCTCCAGTCCCCTCCATACTGTACAAATTGATCTGTGTTTATATTATTGTACTTTTGCAGCTTCCAGGCTCCTTCCGCTAAAGGCTGGAAAGGCCAGAGATGAGCACAGATTGATGGAACGAGGTGTCCTTTCTGGTGTCTGATTTCAGATAAGCCTTTTCTAGCCCACCCTGTGCCCAAGGCACTCACAGAAACTGACTTCGTGGTTCTGAGGACCAGACAAATCTGGAGAGAAAATAGGTTGGTCAAATGAAAAAAAAAACCAACCCAAACCCTAAACCCTGAAACAGTCCTCCCAAAAATCCAAAGCAAAGCACAAATTCAGTAACACTGGAACTGCTCTGTGACCTTTCACAGGTGGGAGTTGAGGAGTTGAGGAAACCTTAGAAAACTGAGGTCACTCTGCTCAGCCTGGACACTACAGATCCTGCGGTACTTTACGTACCAGGGGAGGATTTACCCCCATGGCCCGACCCGAAGGTAGCCTTTCCCTCAGGGCAAAGAAGCATACCGTACTCTGATTAGAGGCTCTTCGCCATCCTGGAAGTGTCTACCTTTTGATGATGCAGCCTGTGCCTTTGTGTAAACACACAAGTGTATACAGAAGAGCTTTGCGCACAACAGGAAGATTTCTGTGTTGGTGCAGAGTGTGGACAGGCTTATGGACGTGCCTTGTGAGGTATTTTGGGATCCTTTTTTAGATAATCTTCATTATTTGTAGCTGGTATAAATGGATGGCCAGCAGTGCAAGCAACAACATGTAACAGCTGTTGGGCTCGACTGGGCAAACTTTCTTGTGTATGGGCAGTTTTCCACACGAGGTGACCTTTACCAATATTAAATCCAGGTTGCAAAAATCATTTAAGTGAGAAAAAGAATTTGCGAATATACAGTTAAACTTGCAAGAATATTTGCGGAGCGTAGCTTTGATTTATCATTAGTGTTTGCCAAGTTCTGTGCTAATGGGTCAGAATTTGTCTCTTCTATTTCCTAATTTAAAAAAATCCCAACACAATTTTATTTCATCCTTTAAAGCACTTTGACTCTAGGGATCAAAATAGCTTGGACTTCTATGCTGAGTTATACCAGAGAATAATTTTTGTTGCGCCGTAGCGTAGACTTTGAATAGTTGCTGTTTCAACAGAAAAATAAAAACCATCCACTTAATGTGTAATTAATAGTTTGGCATTTCCCTAAGGCTTTACCCGGGACCCTTTCTGTTTCTGTTTTGTATTACTGAACTCCCTTGCTAAATATTTCCAGATCATATAGATTTAGATAAGACATGTTCCAGAACTTATAACATTTTTTATTTTGACTTTTACAGTATTTATTAGTGTAATGAAAATAATACTTTGACAAGTCCCCAAATAAATGGTAATATTCACCCCTGGATAGCGAACTGAAACATTCGGTGGCCGTAGTCCACGGGTTATTTAACCGCGCTTGCACTGCAGACATAAAAAGCATGACAAAAATCTTAGTGCCGATCCCTTAAAAACCCGTGACCATCTCCTTTGACCAAGGCCCTGATCCCGTAGTTCGAGTAACACAGGATGATACTGGCAGACATGAGAAATGCCGCCGAGACCCACAGAGCTCTGCTGGTGTTACAAGGAGACCGCAGGACTGGGACCTAACCAACTAATGGGAACGTTTCGAGCACCTTCATGGCATTCTCTGCGACCACTCTTACCTGCTTCCGTGCATGATGAAAAGGTGTATGAGGAGCAAATTGCTGAAAAAAATGTAACTCAGGAATGGAATAGCTGGGAAGATATCGGAAATTGACAGGCGTCAAAAAGACAGTTATGTCCAATGGACATTGACGTTCCTAGAGATAAAGAATTTCAGCAGCATTCGCCGATAGGTATGAAATTACTGAGGCCACTTTTATACTGAATAGTTTATAAATGTGCACTGCTTTTGACGAGCACAGAAAGGTCCGTTTCTGTGTAACAGATTGTGTGATCAAGGCCCATAAAACCTTTAAAGAAACATTTGCCATCTTTGTTAAGCTTTTAACACACTTTTGAGACTATTCAAAACCTAAGGAGCCTTTGGAATCCAGGCTGGAGCTTGGGATGTGTGTACACACTAAAAGAAGGGCTTTGTAGAGCTCTGGACAAAATGAGCACATTTTCTCCTTTACGGGGCAGATCTCAGCTTACGGCTCCCTAGCCATGTCTTCACACCACGACCCTTTTCCTGGTGGATATGAGTCAAGTGGTCTTTCCCTCCACTCCCTTTTGTCACCCACACAGGCTTACAAGTTAATTTTTAAAGCGAGAAGCACCAGTTCCAAACGAAGAGCTGATGAATTTCTATTTGGGAGAATTAAAAAAAGGATGTTACGTTTCTTTTGCTAAATGAAGAGTTTCAACATAAAAAAGAATTCCTCTATTTTTTAATCCCAGCCAGAATTATTTTTCCAAACATGACTAAAACTCCTTGATAAGTTTATGCCCTTTCCAAAGTTCTGTTGTTTGATACATTTATTGTTTGCCTGAAAACTGTCTGAGTTGCACCAAGTTTGCTATGCGAAGCCTTCACCTCAGCAAGGCTCAGCGACACAGGGTGTTTTCCTGACAAGAACACTTGGAAGTATTTTAAGTGACTTGAAAGCACCTTTCTCCTCTTGGTCCTTCCAGAACAGGCCATATTGAATGTACATTCAAAACTTCATTTCCCTGGAGGGTGCCCATTTGTTCATTAACATATTCTCGGGTTGGGGGTGATTTGTTTAATAGGAGGCTTCATAATCAGAAGAAAATCCCTCCTGCCTATTTTGTTCCCAACATACACTTCCGTGTGTACATAAAGGGCATCTATCTGACTGCACCAACACGTGGAGAAGTTTGAGATTCATTCGATATTAATTCTGAGCACCCATAGTTTCTTTCTTCGCTGCATGGAAGCAAGCTCAGTTCCTTGTTTGGTATCACTGCGCAGAGATCATCTGATGCCCTCTGGGAACCATCCCAGTGTCTGTCATTGGAAATCTCATGGTTTTACTCTGCCTTTCCCGTAAGAGTGTGAAACTTCATGTGCTGGTCCGTACACTACCTCAACCCTTTGCAAATATATTATTTTTATAACAGCTCCACAGAGCTTTGTCTCTTTGCAAAAGCCACGCACCTTGCAAACTAATTTGACCTGACTGTAATGAATCTGAAAAGAAAGGAGCCAACTCTGAAGTCTACCATCTACCAGCGTGTATGCAGAACACCCAGATTTTATCGTATCTTTCTTTCCTCTGGTTATTTCCCCACTGCAGCTACTACCATCACGTGATGGATCAGTGGCAATACATGAAGTACGTTTCTTCATGTCTAAGAGGCTAGGTGGTGGTAGATGATCGTACTTACCTATTCATGTGTGGGAAGAATGGCAATATTTTTGAATTGCTGAAGGCCTCCTCTGAAACCAAAAAAAAAGATTAAATCTTTCTCGATTCAGGGTGATTAAAATAATAAATGTAAGGTTAAAGTATGATTAAAAACCTGATGCGTGGCCTGCTGGTAGAATTAATATGTTGCCAAGTCTCCTCCTAAACACAGCTGCAACTTTCTTACTGACGTGTTGAAAAAAGCTTTGGCATCTCTGCGCAGGTTACGCTCTCCTTGTTTTGTTTTGGTGGCTGAATTCCTCTGGGCTTTTGGGGGGCAATTTGGGACTTCCCTGGGAGCAGGGAAATGACTGGGAAGGGGGTAGGAAGGTAAAAGAGGGACAGAGTGATAGCACTAAGAGAGGGCTGGGAGGGAAAACAGTGACAGGTATGGAATCCCTATTGATCAGGTAAGGGAAATTTCTTTCCAAACAGTCAAGCTACCATTCTGTGTTATTTTCCAAAACTCCTATTGTAACTACTGTTGCCTCTAGCCTGTTGAAATGGATGAGGTAACTCCCGTGACTTCAGTGGAAATACAACGGCGCGAGCCCTAAGTACAGCTGGAAATCCCACCATTTGCATGTTTTTAAGGTCACATGTTCAGTTTACACTGGCTACGTGCACAGAGTTGGAGCACTCTCTTTAACTTCAAAAAAGGAGAAAAAATTCTCCAAAAAATGAGTGCAATTCTTTACCACAGTGTCGAATTTTCAAGACAATCTTCTGAGTTTCTAGGCCCTATGTATTTTTGTGTCCTGCTGGTTGGCAATATTTGTATCTGAACTAGGGCCTAAGATACGCTGCAGCTTTTGCTTCCCTGAGCTTTCTATGACTTAGAGGGAAAACATTTGAGTGTACGGGCAACTTGTCCCAGCTGGGCTGGTGGCAAGTGGGTTCTTCTTGCTTAGGTTTATCCCCGTGGAAGCCTCTACATGCAGCATACTGTTGACACAAGAAGGACTTGTAAATTTTTCCTAAGTTGCCAGGGTTACTCTGAAAGAATACCTTGATTGTTCATCTTGGTCAAGAGCAGGGAGATCACAGATGACCAAAAGAAATGGTTTCTTATCCGTAAAACAAATAGATCATTCAGCTGAGCTCTGTGAAGGGGGAAGAGGGAAAGGCAGGATGGAACTAGCAAGTCCACATTTACTTAGATGTGGTAACAGCACAACTTGAGGTAGCTGCTCTCTAGGTCTTAACTGAGGAAATAGAGTCTAGGGTTCTGCAAACGGCAGATTTCCTTGGGGTCTGGCGTCCTTTTTTCATTGCCCTTTTCACAAACCTTGTTCTAAGCCCATTGAGTCTGCCTCTGGAAAAGAGCTGAAGGCAGGGAAGGGTAAAGACAAGTGAGGAGTCAAGAAATTAGAGTCCTTTTTGTCTAAACTCACCCTTGTGTTTCTGCCTCTCATTTATTCATGGTGCAGGCGTGGTCGAGGGCATGGCAATACTTTATGGCGTGCACTAGCAGATGAGTTGAAATGGGCCGTTGCAAAGAGAAGGTTCATGCAGTGATCAAACTGCAGCCAATTAGACGTGGTCTGTGGGACAAATAGAGCAGAGATTAAAACAGATCTGGAGGCAGCCTTAAGAACACATGCAGAATAACACAGATGAGCAAGAGGTCAGCATATTTGCCTCCACTGAAGGTCCTTCAGGCTTGCTGTAGGTATTCTGGCACTGACAGGGTGTTTTGGTGAACCATCGGGTTTTTTTCAAGTGGGCATGAAAAATAACACACCATGATAACAATCTGAAAACACCTGAACTGAATGCATGGTTTGCCCTTGTGGTCTTTTCCCTGACATCCTAAAGCTTGACTGAAATCTCTGAGTAAAAAAAAATAGTGATGCCTGAGCATGCAAAAAAGCAGCCATGTGTCACAGAGCCACCGGAGAGGCTCGAGGGGAGAAAACACAGCCTTTGCTAAATGCCTAACTACTATTTCCCAAGTGAAAACACAATGGCTTCTATGCTGTTCACAATTATCTTGTTATAAATCTACTGATTTCTTCTGTGTTACCTTGGACTGCATTGTTACCTTGCATTGCAAACAGCCTCACGGTCCTTTTGGGTCTGCTGCTGCCAAGGTATTGTATTTTCCCACCAAGGCACACTCGGGAGACTTCTCTCTGTGGTGTTACCCAGAAAGGGGTCTATCTTCTGAAGATAAAGCATGAAGGTACAGCATGTCCAATTCCTGCTTCCTTTAATGAATATTCCTTACTTAGTCAGGACTAGGAACAAAAATTTGGTTCTAACTGGCATCTGATTGTGCTTTTTTAACCTCTTTTGATTTTGAAGTTACCAGGCTAATGTCTGAAGTTTTCATTCTGTCATTTGACAGGCAAACCCATTGGCTTTAACGTGAGGCTTACCTGCATGAGAGCTCAGCCAGAAAGGTAGAGGGCTGGAAGGGGTCCCAGAGCGTCCCACCCCCCCTACCACGTCGGGATTCCACGATGGACACGTGTGTCTTGTTTGTTCCTAAAGACCTGCACTGTCTTCCCCAATCAGTTGAAGCTCTGGTCCACTGCTCATTCTGATCACCTCACAGACTGATAACTCTT
The DNA here is from genome assembly GCA_033439905.1 of Ceryle rudis. Taxonomy (NCBI): domain Eukaryota; kingdom Metazoa; phylum Chordata; class Aves; order Coraciiformes; family Cerylidae; genus Ceryle; species Ceryle rudis. Next base: position 23,643 of record JAAGNO010023133.1, on the reverse strand, counting down.
TCTCTCTTTCCCTGCATTACTCTGAAATCTTCTTTACTGCAAATTAATTTTTCATCCTTTCCTCTGTGACCACAAAGAACAGTTCATCATCTCTGTCTCCAACAGCCTTTTTCACACTGGAAGACTGTTATCATGTGCCCCTGCAGTCTTCTCTTTTCTAGACTAAACAAAGCCAGTTCCTTTGGCTTTTTCCTCATAGGTCATGTTTTCTAAACCTCATAACATTCTTAAAGTTGTTGTTTTGTTTTGGTTTGGTTTGGTTTTTTTCTGTGTAAAAGGGAAGACAGTTGTTCTGGGAAAATTATTTCCCCAGCATTTGGCTATAGCGGGCCCTGTCTGTGGGACAGTTTCTTCCTTCCTCATGTTACCCATCTTCGAGTTACTGCTAGCCTGAAGGTCTCACCTTACCCATTGCCAGTCTTTGCAACCACGCGTGCTGTGGAAAATGAAAGTTGAAGGGTGAGGAAGTATTAGTGAGTAGGGGTAATGTGTGCTATGTTGTACAGAGTTTGCATAGAGATGACCGATTGAGAAGTCCATACATTTCAGGGTTTGCCAGAAGCCCGTCTTTAGGAATCTCTCCCGAAGGAGGGAAGTTAGGTGGTACCCTTCTTGGGAGACCCTGGAGGAGTGGCACAATGGATTCACAGAGCATTGGTGAGGATGATGTGAACTAAGAATTGATGTTTGTGTTGTAGAGGGAAAGCTCTCTCCGTGGTGGAGTAGCAATGTATTTTGTCTCGCTGACTTTTTCTCCCTCTGACCTCAGGCCAGTGGTATTTCTGAAGGAAGAACTGGTCGGGCTTGACCCGAGAGTCGAGAGTTTGCTTGACTCTCCTGTAGCCTGAACATGGAGTAGAACTATGTTCTCCTGATTTTTGTACCTGGGGCTTGAATCCCTCTTTCCTCCGTTACTCATTTTAATGAAGTGCACCAGAAAATGCAAGGATGATGAAAAGCCCTTTTCAAGACTGTCCAGGACTTACTTTGTTGTAAATGAAGGAATCCCAACCTCGTGGCTTGTCGAAATAATGTGGGAGCTTATATTAGCATTTTTACACTTCCATTTCATGGGGGTGAAGACTGAAAAGTGTCTTCAAATATCTCCAAGTCCATTCTCATGCTCATTCAGCATCTTCATCCCTTGTTGCTGCTAGTTTGATACCTGACCTTGTCCATGCTTCCCGAGTCTGGCAGTGCTGCGTGGCTCAGCCTATTGATTCTGGCCTGCGGTGGTTCTGTGACAATCACACAGCAGCTACTCTTAACGGGTAACATTTGCCACAGGCTTAAATGCCGATGGGAATACAAATCCTTATGGGTTCATCCTACAAATCTAGAGTTACCTCTTATTTAGCCCAATTAATTTCTGCTGAGCTCTAGCCCTGTTTACACTGGCCATGACAAAGGACTTCACCTCTGCTAGAGGAGTTAAGCCTACTTCCAGCCGAGATGGCTTATGAAATGTTTTCACAAACCTGTGTGGATAGCAGCAAACTGTGTCAGAGACACATTTACAAACTGTGTTCTCCTTCAGGGACTGGAGACCCAGTTCAGAGAAGGCTGAAAGAGCCACTTGTGTCATGGTTTATGCCGTCAGGGCACGAGGCAAACTGCAGCCAGCAGGGTGCGGCTACAAGCCAGCCAAAGCCTGTTGGATGCGGTGTTAGCTGGAACTCAGGAAAGCACAGGCACCGCCTCTGCCCTGCCTGTGAGACCCAGTGGGAGGTTTTGCCAAGAGGAGAAGCCTGTGGGGCTGATGAGGAGTGAGCTCTGGAGGAGCCAGTAGAGAGGTACAGTCTGTTTTGCAAAAGTCCATCTAGTAGTGGACGTCCTTCGGCCTTGAGGGGATGACCACGTTTCCTTGCCGGCCATACACCAGTGCAGAAGGGAATTTACTCAAGGCTCTAGAGATATCCTGGAAAATCACCAAAGGGAAGACCTTATGAATCCGCCTCCTGGATCCATCTGCAGACTGACCGCCCAGGTCTCCAGATAGATCCTGAATTACTGCTGATCCCTTTCACAGCCTGGAAGAAAGGCACAGGCTTCCTGGCTCTTCCTTCAAAGTAATTTGTTTCTTCCGTTTGAACGGTAAACAGTCATACCCCGGCGCTGCTATCGGCAACAGGGCTTCCTAAAAACTGCTGAGATCCTTCTAACCTTCTGCCATTACCGGAGCATTTTTACCACTTTCCTTGGCGTTCAGAGGCTGTTTATTTCCCCATTTTCTATTTTTGCAGAGTGGAGATGCATGTCATCAGGCTGCAGCCTAACACAGCTAATGAAATAACGCCGTCCCACATTCATGTACAAGAGTGGCCAGTTCAGGAGCTGCTAGCAGTCCTGCCACAAGCTGAAACATCACGTTAAACTGCAACTTGCTAAAAAATACTCTTTTTTTTCCACCACTGGTGGGATTAGAACTTGCCTGGTGCCTAGTTTGGCATCAGCAAGCATGGCTTGCTGGACAGACGTGTAAAATAAAAACCAGTTGCTGACGATTGCAAGGCACTGCAGCTTTCTGCCATGAAGAATAGCTTCCAGAATCAAGAAAAATGTGAAGTCTGTGTTCTGTGTTCTTCACCGATCACTGGTGCGGGATGCTATGGTCTGTCAGTTGTTAGCACAGACCTTCAACAAATCACGTAACTCTTTCAACCTATCTACTTTAACTGTGCAAATGAAAAAGTAACTGTAAATCTTGTTGACAATTACTTCTATATCTATTGGCAGGAGGTCAACTTTGGCCCGAACAACATGGGAACAATATGTGCAGCACAGCCAATGCCCATTAATTGTCTCTTTAGTTTCTCCTGCAACTTGCAGAGCACATTTCTCCCAGGTGATCTGCTTCTCCAAACATTAGTACGAGCTTGTCTGGCACAGGATGCCAATAATTTATGAGTTAGATTCTGCTTTTCGGTAATATTTACAGTGTGCTCTGACGTAGAGCACATTAGATACTTCAAGTACAGATGAAAATGTAGGAAAAGTGCTTTTATTGTTACCTTCAAGAAGCAATTAAAAAATGCCCTCATTTTTCCGTAAACTGTTTCATCAGCTGACAAAGACCCAGAGCCCATTTTCTTTCTCAGTCCATATACAAATGCTCACCACTGAATGGCACAAGGAAACAATGGAAGCAGCTTCCAGATACTTTTCTCTCTGTGGCATGGGACTGCCCTCTGGATTGCCTTGTCATCTTGACTCCTTGATGTTCTGCTGCCCTGTTTAATGACTGTTATTTTAGTTTTTGTAACTTCTTCAAGACCTCTCCCGCGTTTCTGGAGTTTTCAGGGCGCAGTGACAATCGGCAGTAATAACTGCTTGGCTGTGAGGGATACTTTTCTAGTGGGAATAGCTGACCTTTCTAATTCTGAACTAGTCTCTCCATGCTGAATGCTTTATAACACTTCTTTAATGAGCAATCTCTTCTCAGCTCTCCCAAAGACTTAATAGCAGAAGCTGTAGCGAGATCTCCTATCATCATCTCTTTTCTCTGTTGTTCCAGAGGCATTGCTGAACATGCACCAGTGTTTTATGTAGTGTTACAGCTAAATCCAAGTTACACACAAAAGCAAATATAGAGGAACAAATACTGCATGAATTCTACCTCTTTAACACTTTTAATTCCATTTTATTGTACAATTTAGTCGCTGGCAACCCACCGAGGCTTGGAACACACCAGGCTGTTCTAGTCCTGTTAAAAGAAGGTTCAAACTATAGGTTAGACATGGAGTTGAATTCAGCCTTCCTTACAATTTTAAGGATTGCTTGCAATCTCAGACTCTTGGGTCTGGGATTTGGAATCAGACTTGGCCGTTGTCTTTCATCAGAGTCAGAAAAAAATCTCATTTTACTGTGGGGGAAACAAACCCCATTTGGGATACCTGCAGTGTCTCATTTCCCCTGTTAAGGAACCTCTTCCTCATTGGTGATGTCCCCTCCTAGCCCGTTAGCTGCTGTCTGCTACTTCGTCAGCAGCCTGCTCCCTTCCTGCAGCGCCCAGCCCACCTAAAGGCACTGCACGAGAGGGTTGCTTGGGGCTGGTCACCGCTTGGGGCTGGCTCTGCAGGGATGAGGTGTGGCTCTGGACCTGGGGCATGCCAGGGAAGTGCTCGTTATGTCAGTGGCAACCAGGTCTCTGTGAGGACCAGTAAATAAAAGAGAATGGGCACAAAATTCAGTCTCTGGGGCACTGCGTTTGCTGTAGTGACATATTCAGCCCAGATGGGGTGATGGCTTAGGCTTCTATCTGGGGCTGGGCAGAGAAGACAGAACTGGATTACAAGGACACCACAGACATGGGAGGATTCTCCTTTCACCTTGGTTGGTTTAGTTCAGCGGATACAACTTTTGTCCGTGGACAAATGTAAGGATTCCCAAATGCCTTTTTTTTTTTCTTCCCCAACACTTGAGTAGTTTGTGCCTATTCTTGCAGAAAAATCTTCCCTGCACTATCTCAAAAATTCATTTGTAAGCTTCTGGGCCGACAAGGTCTCACCTTGCCAGGTCTGGCAGATCTTTCCCAGCCCTCCTCCTTGCCCTGCCCCGGCTGCAGGTGGTGTTCGACAGCCTGCATAGTTCCTCCTGGGGGGTGGCATGACACCCCGTCCTGGAGCATGCTGTCTCTCTGCTCCGCATCCCATCAGGAAAAGGCAGGGAGGAACTTGCCCATGGTCACAGTCAAGAATATCAATATAAAACTGCCCTTCCCAAATTGGCACCTAAAAACCCGTGGCTTTTCCAAAGGCTCCAAATTTTTACAGTTCCACAGACCTGCTTGGGGAATTCTTGGTGCTGAGCATCTTTGGGTGTCAAAACTGAAACAAGAAAGGTCTGAGTGACTCTCTGAATGGTTGTTTACTCCAGATATTCACACCTCTATTGTTGAGTTTATTCCTGGTGGGGGTAGTGGGGATTAACCCCATTCCCATCTCCAAAACAGGGAAATATATTGTGAAATCAAATTTTCAATGCTGATACTGGCTTAGATGAAGACCAGATCCAGTAAAAACAGTTATTGCAGCCTTCAGATGAAATAACTGATATGCAGTAGCTTTCCCAGATGTACAGGCATGAGGAGCATGGCTGGATTCACATATTTTCTCACACATATCTGCTAATGGAGAAGTCCCACATCCCGCTGTAAATGTAAATATCCAGTAATGTTATATAAAGCTATGGCTTTCCCTGGAGAATTCTTGCTTCATAAATTTTTGGCTTCTCGGGATGGATGTAATCTCGCTCCTATGTGTTAAGTAGAAACAGGGCCTATTGCTGTCAGCCGGCTACACCGAAGCCTTGAGCAGCAAGGGATATCGTACTGATGGACACAGAAACACACTTGCCATGCATTCTGAGACTTAGAATTTAAAATGTGCCTGCATATCACCTTTGAATACGGTCCTGCCTCCCGCCTGCACTGCCTAACACAAGACAGGGTTATTGCTTCACCAGAATACAGGAGAGTGGTTACTGCCGTGGGGGGCTGTGAGGTTTGCATATTGCAGGCTTGTTTAGGCCTGCTGTAGCTCATGTAAGTGATGCTACGCGATGCCCTTTTCCAGCATCGGAAACATAACGAAGGTGTATTCTCCCTTATTTCCTCTGACCTGACTGGGTTTTGCCACAGAGGACATTTATTCGCTGCTGGACCTAAAAGTGCTGACGATACATTTAGTCTTTTCATGCTTGTGGACATTTTCTCATCTACACCTCTGGGCACTAATTTTGCTTATCTTTTGTTAAATTACTCTCCTAAACAAATGTAAACATTTCATCTTGACCTGGTTTTAGACAGTAATTTATGTAGCTCTAGGTTAAAGACTAATGAATCCGTTATATCTATCTTCAGACATCTGCTGGCTGAAACACGGTGTGCTCAAATCATGTAAGGAGCCCTGGATATAGGAGTGTAAGTCTCACTCACTAGGCTGGAATTGGCATCTCTCTTTCTGAGACAGTTCAGGACCTCTTGGTAGCCTTTGCAAGTCTGGGAGCTTTCCAAATGGGAAAACCCCTCATGAGCTAGACCAGCAGTCAGGATCCCTGGAGGACCTGGATGTTGTTCCGAGGCTGATCCCAGTTATGAGCTCTTTAGAAGCCTGATGAGCTATCTACATGTGAGTCTCTATCGGCAGTAGCGTTTTGTCCAGAAGGTTGGGTTTTCATTGGTTCTTCATTGCTCATCAGATGTTTATTCAGCACGCTCTGCGCTGACCCTGTGGTGTTTGTGGATGTCACACTGGCACGGAGCAAGTCAGGGTTTTTTTGGCAGAACAGAGTTGGGGTGGTATGTCAAGGGGCAGAGAGATCCTTTCGTACCTCTTTCCCGGGTGTTGTCACTAGAAAAGTACTGCTTAGAGACGGCAAGGAGCAAACATGCACTTTACCGGTTAAAAATACGTGTCTGTGACAGCATCACTGCGGCGCTTCGAAACATCCCGGAGAACCTAGCTGAAATTTATGATACGTGCAACACAGAGTTAAGGCGTCATCGAGCCACCACTGTTTCCAAAATCTGTCGTCCTCTTTACTTGCAAAGCTAAACTGTTCTACATTTATTTACACCCTGATATTTCCTTAGGGATCTGTGTTCCATAAACTAATGAGGCACTGGTGCAAAAGCTTTGCTGTTTTTCCTGGCAGAGACCATTTTGACTCAGAGACTTACTTCACTGGGTTTCTTTCTTCAGTAGCCCAGTGCAAATAATACATCATGGTTTTGAATATGGGGGACAAGTTGCAGGACTGTGGAAGGTTAAACAATGCCGTGACAAGTTGAGTTCCATAATCTCCCTCGTCCCCACAAGTCTTCATGTCTTACCCTTCGCACCTATTTCAAAATTGCACGTACGCTTTGTTGAAGACCAGCTCAATCCACCAGCAACCTAGGAGCGTGCAAGCTTGCAAGCGGGAAATAACTAGATCGGTATTTCTCATCGTGTCCAAAGGGCTGGTATCTCATTCCTCTTTTCTTGGTTACCGGTATGCCACACAGTGGATCTTTCACTCCACGGCTGAGATACAAAAAGGCTGGGTACTGCTGGGACATGCAGGACTTTCTAAGCAGGGGATAAGCTTAAGATCAGCTTTTAGAAGTCAAAAACTCAAGGCTACAGTGGCTTTTCAAAGTGCTGAGTGAATGTTCTGTAAAGGGACTAGGCACTGTCATGTAATCACCCGAGTACAAAACTGCATCCAATTAGCAAACGAATGTACAACAGCGTCTGCAAAAAAGCCTAGTATAGAAATCAAACCCTTTTCTTACATAACTGTTTCAATATGCACTTGACTTACGTAGTTGCACTAAGGTCCGTAACGACGTAAAACTGATTTACTGAGAAGGAAAAACTGGTTATTATGAGCGTGATTACCATTGATTGCTAGAACATCGAGTAGTATATTTGTCTGAAAAATGTCCAGGTGGATGTCTGTGATTAATCTCAAGGCATAAATCTCTTCTTAATTACATGTGAAAAGATGTTGCTCTGCCTGTGGACACCTTGGCCATCCAAAGCCAGCTGCTTATGTAAGGGTCTGCAGTTTCTCTGTGGTCACAGGGCAGGGAGTGGTGAGGGCAATTAGTGGCTCTGAAGATGGGCTTCTGCTCCTAGTTTGCTTGTAAGGTGGATGGGGCATCCCTCTGATTGACCGGCTGCAGAGGACCGGGGCTGCTCACCCGGGGAGGGGAGGTGAATACTTACACTCCATCACATGGTCATTCACCTGTCGGACGTTTGTGAAAATCATTGGAGGCAGGAATGATGTGATTTTCCCAGAGGCAAGGAACGAACGTGCCAAAGCTGAAACCGGCAGCTGAGTGTCCTGATTTGCTGGTCACGCACTTTCACTGAAAGACCACTCTTCTTCCTGGAGAGAAGGAGAGGTCATTATTAAACACAGGAGAGCTGATGTGCAGAAGTAGTGATGAACTGGAGCTATAAAGCAGGATTTCCTTTTTTCCACGCTCACCCCACTTTTAATCTAGTACTAGTTTAGACACTCCGCGGAATGGAGCCCTTTATCTGTAAACCTTCATGAATGTAGAGCACCCAGATTTGACAGAGGTGAAGGTTTCAAGCACAGGATGTCCCTTCACATTACACAAGCAGAGGTGGGCAAAAGGAAGAAGTCCACGTGAGGCCAAAGTCTCGATGGATGCAGTTTCCCCAGAAATAACTCTGACCTCTCTTTTGCTTATGGTGTCACTAAACTGGCTGCTGTTCCGTGAGGTTATGGGATACCTCCACGTTAATAGCCTCTCGTTCACAAAACCTCTCTTAATAAACCCCACCTCGGAGATGAGATGAGCGTTAAGACGAATACTGAGAACTATAAATAATTGACCTCAAAAATAACTGGTGATGCTTTAATCTTGAAAGTATTAATTAGGAGGTGTAGAAATGGATTAGACGCACGGCATTTTGACGTGTATCGTTTGTATGTTGTAACCCTGAAACGTGAATCTTGCAGTAAACCAGAGGAAATCTTTACATACCGAGAGGAACTACTGCAAGATGTTTTTGAATTGCGCTTGAAGGAATACAGGGATAAGTATAACTCAATTCTGTTGACTTAAAGCGTATTATACAAGGAGTACTTTTAGAAAATAGTTCATTTTTCCGATATGTATCGCGAGATATTCTTGCTAATCCACCCACGTAGCCCAAGTTTAAATTTTCCATGCGGACTTTTTTCTTTCTTAAACCTCAGAGGGTGATGAGGCCCCGCATTTGTAGAGCAATTCAGACTTTCCATTTCTTTACTATGTGTGTATGACGTAAAGCGCTTTTATGTACAAAGTAAATAATGGCTTTTAGATACAAGCAGCCAGATTTGTAAATTTAAATATTATAATATATTTTTAACTGCAGCCAGATGATTTGATAATGCTCACGTCCGTCTACTTTCATAGAACACTGTTTTCCTTTCGTTTTACGACGCAGTATTGCACATAAGTGTGTGAGCTCACAGATAGATAGGCCTGATGAAGCCCATGCTTAGAGCAGGGGACAGACGAGGGCTTGAGCGTGCGGTTGGCAAAATTTGCTGCTGCTTGGTGACGGACCTGAGTTTTTACACTACCTGTGCTGGACATGTCAGGTAGTGCATTTGACCAAGGGTGCCTACAACCACAGGCACCTATCTTGGCAGCCAGGTACTGAGATGCCCAGCATGATGTTTTAGGGAGGCCATGAGACCCTGCAGCCTGGCAGAGGTCAGGCAGGTGGTGCAGGGGGGAGATGTGTGGGCAGAAGCAATGGCTAAAGTCACAACAAGCCTCACTCCCACCAATCCTGCTTCATCTGTGGGTGCACACTGGCTCTGGTGAGCACAGCATGTGGGTTTCCCTCTCTGCTCTGAGTCGGGCACGCTCTAGAGGAGGGAAAAAAGAGACCACTTGGGTCTTTGCCCTCAGTGGAGCCAAAGGTAAGCCAACACTTGGACAGTTTTGGACACAGCCTCTGTCCCAGGCTGCCTGTTCCTGCAGCTTTGCTTGCACTGGGTGGAGGTGCTGGGAAACCACCACATTAAGCTGCGTCTTCTGGAAAGCATGCGCTGATGTGCACACATGCACGGCCCAGGTGCCTCTTCTTGCAGCCACGTGTTTTGTTGCAGAAACCAGGGAGAGATGAGGATGGGGCAGGAAGGGAGGGCAGGACCACCACTCCAGCCAGCAGCCTCCAGGCAGGACAAGTAAATGCCTGCTAAAGCTGCCCAGCAGGCAAAGATACCGGAAGGGTAGATGGGATGATTTTGGAGTTATTCAGGAAAAAAAAAGAGGCAGTTCCCAGACTTGCCCAGCTTCCACCCCAGCTTGTCATTCCTTGTGACCCTACAATACCCCTTGGTGTGCTTATTTTTGTGTTTTAACCATCATTCATTCTGACTGACAGCGGCATGGCCAGAAATCAGGGTTTCCTTGTACCCTCTTCCTCCAGCCTCAGCCCCATCCTGCTTGGTGTGGCGTGGGGCGGCCAGCACAGTGGGACTGCCGCAAGCAGGGGACTGAGTCTCTGACTGCACTCCGAGGCTAAAAGCCACCTCGGAGGGACACTGCAGCTGGGCTGCACCAAGAGGCAGAAAGCACCTTTGGGAGATTTACTCCCCTACTTAGACCCTTATCAGGTTTTTTTGCCTTACCTTTGCAGAAAAGCAATTCAATAAATCACCAAAAAATGCCTCATACACTCACAAGGAAAAATCATTACCTGCACGTTTCCTACATGTGCACAGCATCGTATCTACATTACGAATGTCACAAACATGTCTTAGAATCTGGATCCTTTATTTTTTCCAGATGGCACAGAAGGAGCTCTCTACCACTGTTCCTTAAAACATATTTTTACTTAAATGATGGTGTTCTGCTGAACAGCCGTACTCATAAACAAATAATAATGCTCGAGACCCACTTTTCACCATTTTAACCGACTACCCAAGACGCAGAGAAGTGATTAATTTTGCTTACAGGCTCTGGCTTTTCTTTGCTTTATGGTGTAATTAATGCTCATGAAAATTGTGCAGTACAGGTTATCAGATATGGCAGCGTTTTTTCCACACCGAGTAAAGGCCTTGAATTCAATTTGGTTATATTTTGAAATAAAATAGCGCTAAACTGGAGAACCAGAATTTTGAACATCAAAACTCCTGAGACTTTTTATTTTGACAGTTTCAAAACTTTATAAAATACTCTTGAAAATGTTGAAAAAATCTCAGTGAATCCATCTTTTCATGTGTAGCGCTTTGCTTCTGCCAAACCAGAATTTTCTGAGGAAAAAAATGGGGTCATTACCCATCCCAGTTAGCTCCACTTGAAATGAGAAGGGTCATCTCTTGACAGTGTTGTTTGTTTCTCTGCAAAAATGCTGAATTTTATCGGGGGATTTATGAACAACCACAGTCAGATGCAAGTAAAGAACGTTGTAGGCCTGGCTTTAACAGTTAAGGGTTGTCCATCTTCGTGTTTTTGGAGGAGGTAAGTTCTGAAAGCTTTCACCTCCATCTTCCATCCTTCAGTCTCCTGTCCCCCTGAAAGCATGCCTTCCATGGTGCCAGTACCACGTGAGGGTCAAGCTGATAGAACAATCTCTCTTGTGAAAGAACAAACTAGAAAAAGTTTTTAAAATTTCCTTCCGAGTCTGTCTTCCTGTACTGAGACAAATAACTTTTGTCTCCCTTGTGCTCCATTTCTTGTCTGTAAAATGGGGGGTGTGATCCTGGCCCTTGTGTGAAAAGGTTTACTCTCTCCTAATGCAAGTACAGCATTTCTTGCACAAAAAAATGGGCCGAGTCCTCAGTGGGTGCAATGCAGAGCAGGTCAGACCACACGGTTGGGTTTCACATGCAGGCAGCAACCTGCCTGGCTGCCCAGACTAGTTTCAACAAGAATGAAATTGCTGGTTAAAAGCAGCAAGAGAGAAAGAGACCCTCACCCATCTGTAATGGAGAATTTTGTTACGGAGACAAAAAAACAGTGCGGAAAATTCAGAGGAAATGAAACATTGCACTATATTTGCAGCAAACAAGGCACCTGTAAGAATCCTCCTTCCCAGGAAGCTCTGTTGAAAGGCAAATTTATTTAAGAAGACCAATTCCACTATGTTGTCACAAACCATAGTATAAATTCCAGTCAGAAAAGATTAAAAATGCCACATACGCTCACTCTTGCCTTAGAACTGGCGTATTGTGCCAAAGAAACACGAGCCGGGCTCAGAGGTGGAGGTACCGGCGGAACATTGCCACGGAGAGAGCGAAGGGCACTTTGCTGCTGACTCACCCCGCTCCTGATCCCCCAAACCCAGCATACACCAGGACAACCCTTCCCCACATGTGCACAGAGCGCGACAGCTATCTGGAGCACGTTGTTAAGAAAACAAGCACATACCAAGACATGTACGTCATGTGGACTTGTATTAATTTTACAGTGTTTTGAAGGAAAACTATGCAGGACGCTGCTATTCCTCCCTCTCCTTTCCAAACTTGGTTGGTCATCTGGGAGGTCGTCCCTGTGCTGTGTTTTCCTGGGACCTGTTCACATTCTTCCCATGACAGGGTGGGGGATGTCAGGAGAGGGCAGTGCACCCAAGGGCTGAGTTTTGGACCAGCCTGGAGAGGTGATGGTGAGGCATCGATGCTTTGCCTGTTTGTGCAGCACGTCCTTCTCCCCGGGTTTCCCCTGCAACACATTCACAGTCATTTCTGCAGACCCCGCGAAGTCTCATTTGGGGTTTCGGTGTGGCGTGAATTTACACTATTCAGTAGGTTCCTCCTGCAGCGCTGTTGTTCACAGTGCACACCGGGGCTCGGCTCTCTAGTAAGGAGTCTCCAGTTGTTGACAACCTGCTCACAAATACTGCCGTCATCACAAGATTAGTGGCACTGCATTTTATGAAGCAATTATCTCTCTGTTGACCCAGCCCTAGGTCAAGCGAGGTCTCATTTGGATGTTCTCAAGACAATAATCCGAGAAGAGATTAACAAATAGACTTTTCTTACTTGCAGCCTACTGCAGGCTGCAAAGCACAGCCTTTCTTCACTCCAGAGCATGCTATACCAACTCAGCAGGTCTTTTTGTAAGGGTATGAGGACTTTCAAGTCTTTAAAAACCATTATTGTTTGTGGGGTGTGATTCCTTTCTGGAAGAGTAATGGAGATTTCACTAAGTGGCTTCCTAGGATCCAGGCAGCAGTTCCTGAAAGGGGGGATGTGTCCTCAGCACGTGGGTTGGAATACTGGTGCACGTTGCGTGCAGGTGAGTTACACCAAAGGTCTCTTGGCCCTCTGTTGCCTCAGGAGACCGAGGGCCTCCGGGTGTTAGAAGCTCTAGAATGCTTTTCCCAGTCCCACATCCACGTTACACGCCGACCTGCAGTATGGCACAGCAGAGGTTACGCAGGCGCCTCTCGGGTGGAAAAGTATCAGTGCCGTTAATGACAGAATTGTACTCGTGCAGGGGTTTGATATTTTCAAAATCTGCTTTTGCAAACGATGTAAGCAATTCTGATCTCAGGTAAGGCCTTAAGGCCAGGGGGAACCTACATGGTCAGGCATGTGCAGAAGACCTCGGACGCTTGTTTTTCAGCCCACATTCAGGTTTGCCTGTGCACTGCTGCATTGGCAGCACCAAGCAATTCCCATTAGCTCCAGCAAAGGCTGCTTATGGTTGAGCACCACTGAATGAGACCATCTTAATCCCACCTTTCCCCATGTGGGCTTTGAAAAATGGAAATTAGAACAGTTCAGAGAAAATACCTGCCTCCCGAGAAAAGGACAGGTCCTCCTTGCTGGTCCCGAGGGGAGTATATAACACCAGGATTAGAGTTACTAAGGAGCTGCTTGATGAGGCTGGCTGGCTCTGAGCTGCGCATGGTTGGACACGTGGCAATAGCATCCGTGTGCCAGTAGAGCACATCAGTCAGTAGTCTTTAGCTTAAGAACTAATCAAATTAAATTAAAATGGTGTCTTCATACATTAATTAACCAGATCTTTTTTCAATTTGGGCTTAAACAAGGATTTACTGATCTCATATGTAGATGTAGGGAATAATGTATGGTAACTGAAGTCCATGAGGAGGTGAATCGGATAAATGATGTTTCCTTATCTCCTCAGCCAGCAGAAACTGGCCTGAAAGAAGAGGAAGTCTCTGCAAAGCAGGTGACTGTCAGCTTCTCTGGCTGAGAGACTTCAGGCAGTCTTGCTCAGGTACATCTTTGCTTATATCCTGGATCTTAAACAGGGCCATCCCTGAGCTTGAGGCCTCAAGGTAACACAGCAGCTCTCCTGCTCTCACAGTCACATCAGGCAGTCACCTTCTCACACGGAATCATCTCCATTTTAAAGCTACTTGTTCTATTTAGAAGAAGCAGCTGCCAGACCCTCTCTGCAGTCTGACAGCTAAAAGCCTTTTAATTACCCTCATTTGTGTATGCATGGATCATTTTATACCAATTCATTCTTGTGTTAAAGTTATCTTATATTTTTTGTCTGCTTCACAGCCTTTACTATCTCTAATTATAAAGCAATATTGATATCTTTTACCTGCCTTTTTCTTCCAAGTTTCCCAAGCCCCCTAAGGCAGCATCAGCTCCTACGTGCCAACGCTTCAGCTTATTGAAAAAGGTATGGCACCATCTTGCAGCTTCTGCTGCAAGAAGTTAGAGCAGCAGGTGAAAGTCCCTGCATCTCTCCAGAAGATACCTTCAAGTGAGGGTGAATGACTATTTAGATACAAGACTACTGCAGATTCTAAAGCCATTTGTTAATTTTTGGGAAGCCCGTCTGTACCAAATTTAAAAAGCTTCCAGCTTATCCAACCCTTAGAATCTATTTCTTCTGACGCAAACAGTGGCAAATTTACCCTCAGTGTATATAACAAAAAATAACTGGCGTGAGCTCCAACGCCTGCTTTTTGAATACAGAGGTCGCTCACTGGCAAAAAGCCAGCAAGGCTTCATTTTCTCCAAAGTTATGCCTTAAGTTGTCTCTGTTCGCGTGCCCATATAGCCCATTGTACCTGAGTAGAGGAGACTTAAAACACCGGACAACCCACCCACCCTGTGTTAGGCAGTAGCAGCAAAACAGTCTGTGTTCTGTACTGTAGAGTATTGACAGATCATCGGCACTCCAGCGTCTAAAGGTCCCTCAGACTTGCCTCCACCGCAGTGACAGTGCTTACAGCTCAAGCATTTGGGTGCTTTTCCAAGCACACTTCACAACGCCCTTCTTTGGTCCTCTGTCCGCCTCTCCCCCAAACCTTCTCCCCTTCTCTCGTCTTCTTCCCTAAACCGGAGAGAAGTTTTATGGAAGAACCAAAGGACTTTTATTCACTGCCCCAAGATGTCACCATTGGCTGACAATCTTTTGGTCACAGTTAGCATCAGATCTTCTCTCCCCAACTCATCTCCTCTCAGGCTGTTTGATCCTGTCCTGGTTCAGAGAAGCCATCCTAGCAAACCAGGGATCCGTACCCACCTGGCTTCTGCTCCAGCCACCTTTACAGCCTGTGAAAGCTGCCTGAAGTTAAGCACAGGGGGCATGTTTTTATTTCTTTAATAAATTAAAGTCAAGACTCTCTGCATGAATAAAGTCAGTCCTGGAGGTTTTTAAACCTTCCAAAAACAGATCACCTGCAGGGTGCCAGTTTTCCATGTGAAATGTTATTTTATGAAATGGGGTGGGTAGAACTCTGCCCTAGGTAAAGAAAAAATGCTTCTTCATCAGAAGCAATGTTGTCTCTGAGCTGAGATCACCCTCGAGACTTCTGTGCAACCTGCAGCACAAATGGTTCTGAGAGGGCTCTCTAGCGAGAAGTTAATTGACCATCGTGACAGGGTCCAAAGACAGAGAGAGTCTAGCAGTGTCCTCATCAGCCTGGGGCTTGCAAAGGATGCCCAGTGAGAGGACAGTCAACCCAGCAGAGGGTCTCAGCACTTCTCTTTGGCAACAGCTGATTGGCACTTTCTGCTGATGGGCACCACCTCCTTTCCTTGGAAGAAAACCTGGTCCCTTCTGCGAGGGATTTATGTTATCGTAGTGTTCCGTGGTTTGACCATCACTGTGGAGCCGCTGATAACCGAGGAACAAAAAGACAAACTGATACAGGCAAAAGTAATTGAAACTTCATCTCTTTCCAGAACTTTCTTAGCTTCTCATCTGTGCAAGTGATTGTTGGATGCTGAGCCGGTTTGAATTCCTGCATTCATTTAGTATTGGAGAGGCTGAAGTTAAATAAGAAGGTATCTATACTAGGTAGGAGGCCCAAGCATTTCGAGGCTGCCTCTGGCACAGTACAAAATGAGAAATGCGAGGGAAGAAATGAGAGGAAACAGCAAGAAGGGTTTTTTTCTGCTTTTCATTGGATTACTGCAAATGAACTGTATTCAAACTGTAACTCCTTAACATATTAGTGGATACGTTTTGATTTTTGCTGTCCTATTTGTTACCTGAATGTGATGTTGCTTTGGGTTTAAGCCTCTGCATCAGCAACACGTAGCTTATGATGCACCTCCCAACAGTGTAGAAATGAATGAAGTTGTTACATGGTGTGCAGCTTGGTATGTTTGTAGAGTACCTGTAAGAAGGGCTTTTTAAACCCTCTCCTCCCAGGAACAGTCTGCAAACGCCTTTACAAAGTCCTTTAGCGATGTCTGCTTTTTCCCATGGGACTACAGGTGATATTTGGATGATTTTTGTACACGAGGCTTTTATTCCTCGACATCAGATTCTAATAAGATGGAATTGAAGCTGTTGTCTGATGTATTTTGTGTCTTTTTCTGATGAAAATATAAACATTGTGCATTTATTTATACGTACATATGTATATATACATCTGTACAAATCCGTGCGGACGTATATACAGTTTCTATCAGGTGACATGACAGCTAGCTCAGGGACAAACAGTACATGATCTCATAGGGTTGTGAAGTTAACAGTGTTTTTCTTCCCGCTATTCCAGTAGAGGAACAGATAGAACAGATACATAAACAGGTGGTGCTTTGTCATGGGACTGGCAAGTAACACAAGCTTTCGAAGGAGCTTTTACTTAAGAATTCAGTCCTGGCCATCAGCACAGATTGAATAAACACTTTTTTGTTCTGATAACCCCTTGAAATCATCATGAGCCACGTGGGCATGCTTTCCAGTGGACTCTCCGGAATACGAAGTTGATAAAGAGCTTGTATAACACATTTGTCCTGTAGAGACGACTTGGAATCTACAGAAGTGTGACAGTGGAACTGGCTCAGGACTTGGAACTTTTAAGCCATGCTGGTGTCAGA
Source organism: Ceryle rudis (assembly GCA_033439905.1). Taxonomy (NCBI): domain Eukaryota; kingdom Metazoa; phylum Chordata; class Aves; order Coraciiformes; family Cerylidae; genus Ceryle; species Ceryle rudis. The sequence continues at coordinate 6,858 of JAAGNO010023133.1, read as the reverse complement.
AACCCTCATTGTTTTCATTGAATCAGACACGCTAAGCAAAGCTCTTCACATCGCTTTCCTGCAGCTGCAGGGGTCTGCGTGCTTGTGCAATAAGCACTGTCATCATCCATCAGCATAGGTGGCAAAGAACAGGAGCAGGCCAGACAAGCAGCCAGCTTTCACATCTCTTCTGGCTCTTTCTCATATATAAAATATACAGTGTCATTGACCTCTGGACAATTCAGGTCCGCACTCAATGGACCTGTTCATTGTTCACAGTGCGGTCAAAGGGCCGTGGTCTGTGTGCAGCAGGAATCCACAGCTCCTTGGCTTTCTGACACCAGGTTAAGGATAAACTTTTTCTACATGAAACTGCTCACTTTTTTCTCCTTTGAAAATTCTTGAGCAAATACAGCGTCTTTCTCCATGCTGTCCCAGTGAAGTTGAACACATCCAGTCCTGGTCTATCATCTAAGACATCGATAAATGGCAGATAATCAGCCCAGAACTCTGGGCTATCCATGATCCTCATCATTTCGGATATTCATGCAGCATCCTTCTAGAACAACGCTTTACATACCACCACTTATTTCCAAGGAACAGACACAATGTTTGCAATATTCTCAGGGATGTGGCTTTTGTAAAGACTGAGTCAAATTTCATTCAAATGGGAAGAGTTTCTTACCCAATAAAAGCCAGTTCTGTGCACAGAAAGCGGTATTGTGCAAGTTCAGTTTCAGTCCTGTTGTGTTGATGCAGTAGAAAAGTCTTTTTCACACACTTGAGAAGTCTTTTAGGGCACAGAAACGCCATCCAGACCGTAATGGGCAATGAGGGTGGTTATTGACATTCATGGACATCGTTTTCAGAAGGACGTGGCGGCTGATAGGAACGCTTTAGGGCAAACATTTGCAATGGTAGGTCATTATCTATAACGTGTGCCTGCTAGCAGCACGGCTTGGTGAGACACACTGTACAGTAAAACTATAAACCATCTTTGTCTGTCAGAATAAGTGTTCAAGGGTGACAAAGTTACTGGATATGTCTGTCGCCATGGCTTCATCTGGCCTCCTTAAGGCCATGCAGTATGAAAATAGTATGAAAATAGATGAAAATAGTATGACAAGCCTTGTTCTTTCCTATGATTATTGGTGAAACCCATTTCTAAACTGGATGCAGTTACTTCAGTACCATTGCTCCAGGCTCATTTTCTTAAGCTCTTGCATTTACAAGTGTTTCTCACTCCAGTGGCACACATAATTTATGTTGCCTTTCTGTCATGCTGGGTCAAACAGTTATTCTCTGCACAAGGTCTTTTGTATAGCAAAGTTTTACTGACATGGTTTCGTGTGCAAGTGCTGTAATCCACGTCGGTGGCATTGAACCTGTGCGCCTGTCAGTTATTTGCTTGTGTTAATCCCCGAAGCTGGTCTCTGCACTGGGTGGGATATTAGCACAGGGAGTACAGATTTTGTCAGGTATACGAGCTAAACAAAAAGATCAGATTTATTTGTAGGTAGACAAGCACAGGAATTCAGTTCTAGAGGCAGTTCAGGAGTTTGGTTCTTCAGGTGGCTTTAGACATTTCAGATAACATGACTGGGGTAGTGCAGACACTGCAGACAACAGTTCAGCTTCTTTTCTGCAGCCATGACTGCCCTCCTGATGGAAAAGAAGCATCCCCAGTAGCGCATACCACGCAACATCACGTGTTCTCTACTGTGCCTGTGCTTATTCAAAACACTTCCCCTTGGCTCAGTAGCTTTGGATACCTGTTGAGCAGGCAGAGACTTCTGCTGAGGTTTAGCAAAATGCTAATTTAGCAAAATTCTTCTGTAGCAGCTCTTGCTGAGCTTTTGTCGCTGGAGCATCCAGGTCATTTACACTGCGCCTCGAGGATTCGTAAGGGCTGCATCTTTACCCTTGATAGTAAGTAATTCACAAAGCTTAAGGATGTGTGTTAGTTTTAGTGTAATTCTCCATTAATCAGTATTATAAAAAACATCCTTGCTGGCTTAGTGTGTACTCTGGGTTATTATTTGCATGCTTATCATGGCCAACTTAGTCTCATCAGTGATGGTTACAAGCTTCTGCCAGATCTGGATCAAGTGGGAATACACTCGAGTCCTTTCCACTTGCCATGCTCTGATGGACACGTAATGATTTTGTTGAGTCATGTGGCTACTTTCCATGCTGCTGAAATTTATCCTGTTCATCTACCACATTTATTGTAGGTGAAAAAAGAAATAATCTTTGCAACTAAGAGTGTGCTGTTGTGTTTGTCACTGGCAAGGAGGAATGCCTTAGGGTGCAGGCTTGCCTGCAGATCCACTGTGGTGTTTGTTTAAACAGTGTTTCCTCAAAAGCTTATTGCTGCCAACAGCAAGTGCACAGTTTTCAGACAGTCTTGTCCTCCTGGCAGTAAAAGAAACCACAGAGTCCCCCAGGGCTCTCCAGGGATATGTGAGGGGGATTCAGAGCCATCAAAGGTATCTGCATCACTGATTTGTCTGGGCAGCGGCTGGAAATGAGGAGTACGGAGTTTAGGAGCGCATCCCCAGGAAGGACCAGCACGTACAACGCACGGCCACACCTGCAGCTGGCCAGCCAGAGCCACTGCCAAGTGCAACAGCGGGCTGGCTCCCGTTTTCTCCTTCACCCCCTGCCTTACTCTCCCCATTTGTACCGGTCTCTCTGCTGTCACCCATCTCACCCACGGCACTCCCTCTCCAGCCACTCTCATCACAGCTTTACTGGCTGGTTTCACTCTGGTTCTCGTTTAGTCTTTTCGGCACATAAGCAATTGTGCAGTATCTACGTACCAGCCCCGGTGCTGCTGCGTGGGTTTTTCTGTGCTGGTGGAAGTGTTGTTCCATGCTGTGGCTGTGCGGATGTAATCGGGCAGGTCAGCAGCCACAGGAGACTCCTCGGGAGCAGAAAGTCTAGCAGAGTAAGCTCTGCTTTGCTGCTCCCTGTAGCAGCAAATACACGCATTTTAAGAGCAACGTAACCAGAGCTTGTCCTGGCTGTAGGGCAGCCAGGGAGATGCAGCTGAACTTGCAAGACAGTCACCCTTCTTGGTAGATGCCTGGGCTAGCAGCCAGGGGACTCAGGTTTAATTTACAGTTAAGTCATCTATGTTTATTTCTCAGAAAATACGTATTTTAAAAATTCTGAAATTAAAACATGTCTAAAACTCTCTAAAGTAAACAGAGGTCTTTAAAGGAAAGAATGGCTGCCAGCTTTGCTTTTTGTTCAAGCTGTAACAGATTTGAAGTTTATTTTATACCCGAGGCTTAAAATGATTCTTGAGACAGTTCTTCAAAAGGAGCTGCACATCTGTGGAAGCGCTCGCTGAATACTTCAGATAATGCTAAATCTGGGTCAGATGCCCCAGAGATCAAGTCAAAAAGAGAAGTGATTATTTTGCTTTTGATATCTACACCCAACCCCCCTTAAAACGGGTGACATTTCAGCTGCTGGCACATTATCAGTAGCCTGAGATCAGAATAGCTGTCAAGTACTTTCAGTATGGAATAAAAAACAAACAAGCAATAGAGGTCATGAGTTAAAAATGTAGGACATGCTGTTAAGGTTCTCAGACCTTGTTGTTCTCCCACAGAGAGGAAGCTGTAACATGTCTCCATATCGTTTGTGTAGCATGGTGGGGAAGGAAGCTCCGACACAGACCAACCACTCTTCCAGAGAATGCTTCTGCTGGGTATTGACTTGAAAAATGGAACTGTGTAGGGCAGGGAGGTTAACAGGATGGACTGACTCTTCTCAGGGTTCTTGTATCTATGTCTTCAGCGGAGCCTGTGTGAAACTGCTCTGTCCCCACCCTCACAAGATGGGAACAAAATGGCTTCATGCTGACTCTCTTGAGTCTCCTGTGTCACGCATCCCGGTGCAGTGGGGCAAATTGCATTTTGCAGTTCAGGGCTAGATTTTCTTTTCAAAACTCCAGAGGTCTCAGATGATAAAGTGAGACAAATGTACTCAATTTTGCCTTAACCAGCATTTCTTCTCAAAGAGGCTTTGGTTAGGAATGACGGGGGGGTTGTGAGTGTTGAAAGGAGAGGAAGACCCTCCACCAGACTTTGGTTGAATGAAGAGTCCATGAAGTGTTCTGCTTGTCTTAATCCCCCTGTGCTGCTCTGCAGATGAGTACTGAGGATCTACATCTCCTAAAGCATGACTGGTGTCTCCAACACTACCTTCTGAGCTAACAAATCTCAGTCCTCACATACTGAGTTCCTTTCTTTGAGGGTCCTGGAAGACCGCGGGTGTTGATATCCCATCCTGCTGCCTTCTAAACAATCAGAAGCTCTTCTTATTTATTTATTTATTTTTATTTACACACCTATCTATCTTACTTGTCCTGATCTCGGTGTTAGGAATCAGGGGATACAGCATCATAAAATCATGTGGTCACCTAGTCCAAGCTGCCCTTGCAGGTGTTTCCTTCAATGTGAGCAATCCTTTCCCTGTCTTGCAGTGGAAGAACTTCACCCTGTCAAGAAGTGTTTCAGGGCCTGCCTCTTGGGAAATACCCTATTTGGGCAGCCACGCAACATTTAGCAGGTCTTTGTGAAAACGGTATCGTTCTGTTCACGAGCCATGCATGAAGACACTTCTCAAGCCCCCCATGGGTCTTGCACAAGTCTTATGTGTTTCCATCACGGTCTTTGAAGGTGTGAGACAGGTAACACCAGGTATCTCTAGCAGTGTGAAACTTGCTGTAGCCTGCCGAAAGTGAGCTGACTGTCCAAACGTCCCACACACATATACATCTCACTGCAGGTGGACTCCACCACATTCCTGATGAGGTCCTGAAGGGAGCTGAGGGCCAGTCAGCACACTTTATCCTGCTGCAGAGCCTGGAAGAGCTTTGGTGACTTTTGTAGTGAAGATCACTGAGCCCAGTTCCAGCGTTCACTGCATCTTCCCACATCCTTTCCCCGGCTCCCAGGAAAAGCAAAGGGGTGGTTTGCTTTCTCTTAAAGCTCTTTATTCCACCGGGCCTCTCTGCATATGCAGTGGTTTACGGAAGTAGGTTTGAGGAGGCCTGCTGGCTCGGGTAGGTGAGCAGTAGCACTGTCCTGCATGGGATGGAGAGTGTGTAGGGAGCTCCCTCTGTTGATTTCCCCTGTCTTGGGAGAAAGGTCGGCTTCATGTCCTTCACTGGGGAGAAGCATGAAGCTTTGTGAGAGCTCTCTGCTAACAATATTCACTCAGTCTAATGGCTTCTTAAGTGTTGAGATGCACTCAAACCATCTTGAAGTCAGGTGTCTTATGTAGTTGCTTGGCCTCGGTGGACAGAAATGTCTGGCTCCAGCTTGACTCACCCAAGCTGAGGCATTTATTTTGGGAAATGTTGCTCTTGGAAGGTGATCATCACTCTGTGTTGGTTGCAGGCTGGATTCTGAGTTTTTAGGCAGTCAGAGAAGTTGGATCCCACAGCAGATAACTTTATCTAACTGACCTCTTAAGAAAATAATATTTATTGACTTACTGTTTTCTCTCTTTTCCTTTTCTCTAACATGAAAATGCGCTTGCAGTAACACGCTGTGATGATTTAAGGACCGTGCGGTCAACGTTTATGTAGAAATTATGGCCCCGCTCAGCTTAGTTGTTGGCCTCGCTCATTTAATTACAATGTGTTTCATTTCTCTTAGTCTTCCTCTATTATTGCTATAACCTCTTTAAGAGTGGTAGAATTCTGCTCATCGCCTCTGTTTGCAGGATCTACCACCTGTATGGAAATGTAAAAACTCTATTGTCGGCCCACAACTTCAGACAACTCTCGAGTGAAACATGCTTTTTTCTGGGTGCAGATTAGGGAGGGACCGATTACCTTGCAAGAATAAAAAGAGAAGCGAAGAGAGTATGAGGCACTCAGAAACTATGGGAATGGGAGCCAGGTAAGTGCTTGTGAAGAGAAAGAAATGAAACATTTGCTCTGACAATGGAGCAACCGCTGCTGTACTGTAAGAGCAAGACACAAAATATTTCATTAAAGGATGAGCTGTTATTGCTGGTGGACGTACCATAAAAAAGGTGCAGCCTTGCTGGAGACCATTAAGTTGTGCCTGAGGCTGCGAGACACGTCACAGGCAGCGGGGAATATTCCCTATAGTAGGCAATACTGGGGAACAGAGACAAAGCACCACCTTGCATGGAGTTAGAGGCCACATCGTAGCGAGGATGAGTCAGGAGGGGTGGGAGATGCTTTGGTTTTGACGTGTGCTCTCTGCTCCTGCTCAGGGCAGTCCCAGCAAAAGTCACCGTCCTGCTTTTCGGGTGGGTGTTCTCCAAAGCCTTCCCTGTTTGCCAGGGCCGTTGGGAGGCCTCAGGTGTTGCTCGATTTACCCGTGGGCAGCCCTGTGTTTGTGACGGGACTCTTGGCTTGCAGGGAAAGGAGGGAGTCACCTGAGGAAGTCACCGTGGGTTTCAGAGACATTCTGACGCATTTAATAAACGCAGGACTGAAACAACTGCAGGTGCTCGGACTATGAATGGGCAGGTTACATCAGGTCCCTCGTCTCTGGCCCCTAAAGGCACCTGCAGCCCCGGCTGCCGCTGTCCTCCCACCCTGCCCAGGACGCCGTCAGGTCCCGGAGCCCCGACCCCTGCCCCGGCAATGCCCCAGCAGGGCCGGTCACCAGCTCTCCACAGCCCTGCCCTCCTGCGGGCCCCGCCCGGGCCGAGACCACCCCCCGGCCCGGCCACCGCTGACCGCCGCCAGCCCTCGCTGGCGCCGGGGCCTTGCCGGGCCGCTGCGGGCTCGGCAGCGGGACTGGCAGCCTGGCCGAGCTGGGGCCGGGGCGGCAGCAGCCGCAGCCCCCCGCGTGCAGGGGCGCAAAGCGGATACGGACA